>CM021103.1:142374020-142528449 GCA_007115665.2 Sequoiadendron giganteum | reverse complement strand
TCCACCCACCAAACCCATGTTTTACATTTTTGATAAAACACCTAAAAATGCGTTAAAATTTTAAAAATAATGCATCGGGGCTTTTGTTGCCTACCTGGCAGGGCCCACCCTACTGCCTGTAAGACCGTCAAACCTCGTCTATCCGGTGGATGATCTCGGTGTCATTATCTCCCGGCATCTTCACTCCTTGTCTGCTGACTCTTTCTCCTCTTCTCAAAATTGCTATAGTGCAAATGAGGTGAGGTAATTTTCAAAATTACCTTATATTCACTTTTAAAAGGTATTTTTACCTTTTATTTACCATTTTATCCCTCTAATTAATCCCTTCACTTCCCGAGGCTGCCATTTGCACCTTGTTTGTCCGATTAACTTTATTCAAAAGGAAAATTTGCCTAATTTTTTGCCCTCTTTCCAACCATACTATCCATTTCTTCTTATTGAGATGTTGCCCAGAACCCTTCTTTTTCCCCGTCACCCTCTCGAGGGGGCATACCCTTCACATTTACCAATTTTCCCTGCCATAGTCAATCCCTTCCAAGATTGGAGCATCCTCATCCATTTCTCTGCTAATTTGGACAGCTCGGGTTCTCCCACGCTGGGGCATCGTCTTCCGATTAATTCCTCTATAGAGTCATCTGCACTTACTTTTCTTCGAAGCACGGTTATTCTAATGGTACTTCAAAGAGGGGAAAAATGTACACATCCAGATTTTATCACTTCCATATGATCAAAATCGTCTACTCTATTCATCTATTTCATTAATAATGATTAAATAAATTATTTAATCACTATTTCATTTTCTGCCTAACGTTCCTAAAGTATGTAATTAAATAAATTAAATACTTTACCCTATCCTTTTTCTTCTCTAAATTAAATAAATATGACAAATTATTTAATTTAGTCTTTTAACCCATTTGGATTAAAATCAATTTTTAATTCCACTTTTTCTCTCTCCTTGTCACATTCTCCATAACCCCTTTTTAATCCAGATTAAATTAATTAATCTATGATTAGGGTGTGCACCACTTAATCTTGATTAAGTGTCACATCCTCTATAATCTCCCACTTGCCTCTAATCTCTCATTAATTATCCAAATCCTGTGTTTGCACAACCTTAATCAGAATCATTAGCCACATTTAGCTTACCTTTTCTGATCAACCTTCCTGTTGATGGTGTTTTCATGCACTTCTCAACACAGGTAACGCGTAGGTGCATCACCTCTCTTGAAAGACAATCTTCCACAATCAAATTGCAGAACACTATCCCAAGGTCTCTCGGATGTCAGGTCATGACGATGCTTGAAACATTTCAATTGTTTATGTGATTTGCTGGAATCACAAGGTGGCCTTACGTGGTTGAAGCTGTAGGGGAATTGAGTCAATAAATGGAGTTCTATGGGTCAGGAATTGATATGCTTTGTTGCAAGTTCAAGCAGCAGTCTTAGACTCCATTATTTCATTGGATTTGGTTTTATAATGTGCAAAGAACCTCAACATAAGTTGATTCTAAAAAATGAAAAAAGGAAAGGGTGAGGAAGAAAGATGTTTCCTGGACCTACAACTATCGATGAACAGTGATCATGGAGGTTCCTGCTATAGACAGTTTCCTTAAACGAGATTTCACTTAACCAGACTTCTCACAATATCATGAAATCTATGCTATCTTCTAGGGACTGCAGATGTTCATCATTCATTCACCATGGAAACATGAATAAAAGATAAAGTTCAATGAGCAGCAATGGAATCAAAGTCCAGACTAACTTTGCACAGTCATCTACCTTCAGCAAATGACCAAAAGTATGGACAAGGAAAGCATACACATAGCAGGAACCTCCATGATCACTGTTCATCAATAGTTGCAGGTCTAGGAAACATCTTTCTTCCTTGCCCTTTCCTTTTTTCCTTTTTTAGAATCAACTTATGTTGAGGTTCTTTGCACATTATAAAGCCAAATCCAATGAAATAATGGAGTCTAAGACTACTGCTTGAACCTACAACAAAGCATATCAATTCTTGACCTATAGAACTCCATTTATTGACTCAATTCCCCTACAGCTTCAACCACGTAAGGCCGCCTTGTGATTCCAGCAAATCACATAAACAACTGAAATATTCCAAGCATCATCATGACCTGACATCCGAGAGACCTTGGGATAGTGTTCTGCAATTTGATTGTGGAAGATTGTCTTTCAAGAGAGGTGATGCACCTACGCGTTACCTATGTTGAGAAGTGCATGAAAACACCATCAATAGAATTGGCGCTAGAGGGAGAGGAGAACAAGGACATTGTTTCATTCATCTCACGCCCTTCTCCTCCTAACAACCATCAACAGAACTAGCGCTAGAGGGAGGGGAGAACAAGGACATTGCTTCATTCATCTCATGCCCTTCTCCTCCTAACGACCATCAACAAAACTGGTGCTAGAAGGAGGGCCTTGAAAGGATAAAGTTGGATCGAATCAAGTCATTCTCTCTTGAGAGATTCCACCGAATACTGAGATCTACACCGAACAAGGGGGATTTGTAGGAATTACAGCCACCCATCTGAGCTAAGAGAGCTAAGCGAAGGGGATCATCCATCACTAACTTCGCAGAGCAGCTCACTACCCCTGCACCCCTGCCCTCTTCATCCTCATTAATAGGTTCATCTTCTGCTCATCCCACTACTGAGACTTTCCAAGTTGCCATTTCATCTGAATTGAACTCTGCCTCCCAGCTGAACGCAGCCCGTAGCTTAGTTGTTGCCTCTCCGATTGTTGTTGTCCCATCCCTACCACAAAGCAACCTAGCGCAGCCACCTCCACCGCCTTTCCCAATGGAATGGCTGGGTAACAACCCATCTCCCCTTGCTTTCAACCTCTATCATGACATGCCCAAGAACCCTGAGAATTTCTGCACAAAGTTCAACTCCCGGGATCCACAAAGGATAGCCAAGGAACATGTCAGGATTTTTGAGATCGCTTTAAAGACTATGCAGATCATGTACGAGGATGTAGCTTGCAGGCTCTTTCCTTATTCCTTGGGGGAAGAGGCCTTTTACCGGTATGTCAATTTGCCAGCTGGAACTATCAGCACATGGGATCTCTTGAAGAATGTGTTTCTACAGAAATTCAAGACCCCAGTCAACCCTATAGATTCATACAGGCATTTCATGGCAGTTCAAAGGGAGATCAATGAGCCAATCAGCACGTTCAACGATCGCTTCCATAGACCATACACTTGGCTATAGGCTCCATATGTTTTTAATGATGCTGTTGTCCTACCCATTTACTATGTCGTACTAAACAACCTCACTTCAGCATTGGTGAAAAGGATGAGACCACCACCTGCAAGGTTAGTCGAATCGTATGCTGAAGCCATCATTGCCAGTACAGATTTGGGGTAGAATATATCCGATCCATTACCTTCTCTTGGACAAATCACACATCCGGCACAAATACAGGGACTCACGCAAGCACTGTAGCACTAGACGTCCCTGTTAAATCCAATACCTCAGCTGCCTATGGTTTCGCATCCTAGATAGCCAATGAACCAAGCGTACCCAATGCCTCATTACTTGACACCCCAGTAGCAACAGTCACACCCACAAGGATCCCAGATGCTAGCATTCCTTCAAACGACAAAGTTCCCACCCGCTCATCAGAATCAACTGGTAGCGCAGCCTGTGTTCCTCTAGAATACCGCACCGCAACCAAGTAATATCAAAAGGGATAAGATTGATGAGCTCACAGAGATGGTCAAGAAGATGTCAACCGAGATGACACACCCTAGGAATCAAAACAATCAGCTGCAGATGTCGCAAAAGAGCATCTAGGCCAACTTTAATAGGGAAAATCAAGATTACCGTGAAAATCAGGACAATCGGGATGTTGGCACATCGTCGGGGCAGAATTACGATAGCAATCAAAACTCGGGACAGAACTTTGATAAAAGACCCTTCCAAAGGCAAAATCGGACGTGAAATACACGCCCTAACAATGGCGGTGTTTCTACGCCACTGGATCAGCCCAACAATAGCAATAGTGAAAACCCCACAAGCAGATTTTATTTGGCAGAGGTTGTGTTATCCGGTTGGTGCCGTATACACAAGACAAGTCGCCATTTCGAGCTGGATTGTCTAGAATTTCAAACTACTGCCGAGATCTTCCAAGTAGAAGTGCAGAATGCTGTCGATAGTTTGGGATGTCGTGACATCATCCCATCCGACCCGTACGACGGCTCGGTGCTGCTGCTAAATTAGGCCCCTTTCCCAAAGGCAGAATGCAACGCCCCCGAGCTGGAGAGCATTGTTTCAAGCCATCGTGATACAGCAAGAGAGGTAAGTTCTAAAAGTTCTTTGGCTCAGCTTTTCAATTCAGTAGATAATGGCCCCGAAGATGATGAAGAGGAAGTTAGGGAGGACGAGGTCCAAATGTTTCACCAACGGACTACCCCTTATAACCTTAGGAATAGACAAACAAGAGGCCATGCTGGGGGTCCTTTCACGACTTCCACTCCGCCAAATAATTTCAGCACTCCTCCCAACTCGAGTGCGAACAACAATCTAGGTTTCCCACTCACACCTACACGCTACCTTAGCTGAAATAAACAGTAAGGTGCTAGCCAAAGTCAGAGTGCTAGCCTTTCCCAGAATGTTTCTAATGACCAAGAAGTTGAGCAGATGGGGGACTATATTGCTGAAGAATTTAAAAAGGTGAAGATAAGTGTGTCCACATTCGAGCTTTTGAAGGTGCCTATAGTTAGGAACGCCTTCTTCTGGATGATAAATGGGACCCCATCACAAGGGACAGCTCAGGAAGAGATCCCGACGAAGAAGGTTTCTTTTAGTGATCGATCAAATGAGTTGGTTATCAGGCAGATTTTCAACAGCAAAATGGACCCACCATCAGGGCCGCAGGTAAACAAGCAGTCTGAAAGGGCAGCCAATTTGACACCAACCCAAAACAGAGGCAACTAGAAAGAAAAGGCCCAGGTCGCCCAAGTGGACATCTCTGGAAGGTTGTTTCAAGGGAAATTCGAGACCCCTCCCTTCCTGACCACCGTCCATGTGTTTGGAAAGAACCTCCATAATTGCTTGTTGGATTCAGGAGCCTCAGCCAATGTCATGCCTCTGTGCATGTGCAAGGCACTCAGAATAACGCCAACTCCTTCCCGATGAAAGGCGACGCAGCTTGATAAAACTGAAATTAGCATAGTTGGGGAGATCAATAGGATACAGATGCAACTTGCTGCTGATCCCCGGATCCAACAGACTATTGACATATGGGTGGCTGATATCCCGAATACCTATGGAATAATCCTAGGTAGGGACTTCATGAGGGCATTGAACGGATACACTGCCACAGATTACTCTCACATATGGCTTCCATGGAAAGGAATTCCTAATTAGATCCAGATTGATAGAGAACCCCAAATGAAATTCATGATTATCAAGTACAACAACACGAATGAGGTGTTGTATGCCGAAATGAGTCTGGGAAATTATTCCCCGGTAGCATGCCTGGACGAGCAAGAGGATTTTGAGGATGAAGGAACAAGTGAGGTCTTTCTCGTGTTATGCACCCCACTTGCCAATTTAACTAATACTCCTCTGAGCACAGAAGTACTCATTGAGTCTGGTGACGAAGAATTGGGAGAAGGCGATGGTCAAGGGCTGCTTAGTGGTTTTTAGGATTTTATGGGAAAATGCATACGTGACCAGCTCAGCCTAAGAAATCAGGTGAACTTTCAGGAGCTCTTGCTCCCTAACTGGTGTCGGGTACACAACGCTGCCCATTCAAAATTTGACTGCTGCTTGTGCCAAACAGCTATTGAACATGCTCGGAGATGAGCTACCCCACAAGTGGATGCCCCTGTAATCCCCAAGGTGGTCATTGAAATGTTGCCCCCACCGAAGGTTAGGGCAGCTTCTATCAGCCCCGCGTCCGAGGATTCCCCCGAGTTCTAGACGTTGCACTTTGACGGATCTAAATCTAAGCACGAGGATGGAGCTAGTTTCGAGCTGATCAGTCCCAAAGGAAAGTCGTACTTCTTTGCTCATAGACAACAATTTTATTGTACCAACAACGTGGCGAAATATGAGGCTTTGGTCTTGGGCCTCTTGATGGTAGTAAGAAAGAATGTCAAGATGCTCCAAGTGTATGGAGACTCAGAGCTATTTGTAAAGCAAGTCAGGAAGCTCTATTCCTATTACGACCGTAGGCTCACTAACTACCGGCACCGCATATGGGACCTACTGGAAGGGTTGGACACTTTCAACATTCAGCTGATCTTACGTGCTTAGAATTCTACTGCCAATGCCCTGGTGCAAGCAGCAAGTACACTGCAACCATTATCCCTATCTGGCCTCAAACGATTTACGGTGGAGCTCATGTCCATCCCGTCGGTGTCGAACAATGTGGCCAATTTCCAAGTATTCAACGATGACAAGCATATCTTGGACTTCATCACCAGTTTGGATGTGTTCATTGCTCAAATAATTGATGAAGTCGAACCCCAAGAAGCAGACTTGGATATAGAGGGGATCATTAACTTGAAGACCAACACCATCCCTAGGGGTATGGTCGAATTAGACCGAATCTTTGAATTTGATCAAATCAGGGAGCAGGATCAATGAGCCAAAGAAGATACCATTAGCGGTCAGTGTGATACCCACAACCTGGGAACAGCTGGAAAGGCCAAGAACGTGTTCATAGGCAAGGTATGTGCTCCTGATGAAAGAGAGGGGATCATCGAGGTGCTGCAGAGGTACCATGACATCATAGCTTGGAGCTATGATGATCTCAAGACATATGACACATTAATCATCACACACACTATCCCTCTCAGGCCCAATGTGAAACCATTCCGCCAACGGCAGCGCCCTGTCAATGCTCTATTGGACCCAATCATTTATAAGGAAGTACAGAAGTTGCTATCAGCCCGGATCATCTTTCCGGTTAGACATTCTACTTGGATAGCAAATTTGGTTCCCGTTCGAAAGAAAAGCGAGGAAATTAGGTTGTGTGTGGACTTCTGCAATCTGAATCGAGCCTCAAAAAAGGACAACTATCTTGTACCTTTGTTGGATGAAGTGCTATAGGTAGTAATGGGTCCCAAATGATGTCCTTTCTGGATGGATATTCAGGATACAACCAAGTCATGGTGTAGTACAAAGATCGACACAAGACGGTGTTCACTACCAAGTGGGGAACATTCGCATACAAAAGGATGCCCTTTAGGCTAATCAATGCTGGCACCACCTTTCAGCGTGCTATGGACATCGCATTCAAAGACCTTATTGGTAAATGCATCATCATCCACATGGATGATCTAACAATGTTTTCAAAGCAGCAGAGCAACCATGTCGCAGATTTATGCGAGGTCTTTGAGAGGTGCTGCACATTTGGGGTGTCCCTTAATCCGAGGAAGTGTATCTTTCGGGGCACTGAAGGGAAACTCCTCGAGCATGTTCTGTCTGAACGGGGAATTTCTATTGACCCTGAACGCATTCAATCCATCATGAAAATCCAGCTGCTAGGCAGCAAGAAAGAATTGAAGTCTTTCTTTGGAAGGATCAACTTTGTTCGCAAGTTCATCACAGGCTTTGTAGAAATAGTCAAACCACTCAACACCATGCTAAAACAAGACGCTAAGGTCGAGTGGACCCTCGAAGCAAAGCAGGCCTTCGGGGAAATCAAGAAGGCCATTGCTGACACCCCTGTGCTGGTCAGCCCAAACTACCTAAAGCCCTTCTTTATTTACTCCTTCGCTTCAGATCATTCATGTGCCAGTATCCTAACACAACAAGACAACGAGGGAAGTGAGCACCCAATTGCCTTCATGAGCGCCCCCTTGAAGGATGCCGAACTACGTTATCACAACATTGAAAAACAGGATTACACCCTTGTTAAAAGAGTCAAGAAGTTCTGGCACTATATCTTACGCAACAAGGTCTTCGCCATAGTTCTTGACCCTGCCGTCAAAACGTTGCTTATGTAAAACGAGTTGGGGGAATGAAGGGCAAAGTGGATCGCGGTGCTGCAAGAATACAACATGGAGATTTAGCTGATGAAACTGGTTAGAGGATAGGCACTCACCCGAACAATGACAGAGGTAGTTACTGATACTGTACTTGAACTCACAGTGCAGTAGTACCAGCTGGAAGACGTCTCCCTAGGAAAATGGTATGATGACATAGTGTACTACCTGCTTAACCACAAGTGCCTACCCCATCTGCAAGGAGTCCGGAGATGAGCTCTGAGGTTGAAAAGCAGTATTTATATGTTGCAGGGCTCTATCTTGTACAAAAAAAATCATGAAGGTATCTATCTGCGATGCCTGGGAAAGGAGGAAATCGATCGTGTCCTTAAGGAATTCCATGAAAAATTCGGAATTGGCCATGGCTCAAGCCTCTCAATGGCACATCAAGTACTGAGAGCTGGGTACTACTAGCCCACCATTTTCAAGGATGCTCACAGTCATGTTCGTACCTACCACGTGTGTCAGACCGCTGCTGCCAGGGAAAGGAACGTTGCTGTCCCGTTGCAACCAGTTCTGGAGGTAAGGCCTTTCGTGCAATGGGGTCTCGACTTCATTGGTCCGATGAGTCCTCCATCATCTACGAGACACAGGTACATTTTAATCGCCTCTGATTACTGTACTAGATGGATAGAAGCAATAACTTATAGGCAATGTACAACTGAAGTCGTAAAAAATTTCTTAGAAAGTTTTATCTTAAATCATTTCGGTTGTCCGTATGCCCTAGTATGTGATAATGGCCCTACATTTGCTTTGCTAAAATTCACAAGTTGGGCCTTTGATTATGGTGTCACCCTCAAATTCTCTTCTAATTATTACCCTCAAGGAAATGGCCTTGCTGAGTCCACCAACAAAAACTTGATCACGGTGATTAAGAAGCTGCTAGATAGGAATCCTAAGGATTGGCATATCCAACTTCATTTCACCTTATGGGCAGATCGCACCCACCATAAGGCTGCCCTTGGAGATTCCCCGTACCATCTAGTCTATGGCTTAGAACCCGTCTTCCCCATACATTTGAAAATTTTGACCCTCCAGTTCATCAATGACTTTTATGGAGGAGACCGCAGAGAAGCTTGCCTCACTAAGCTACTGCACCTTGAAGAAGTACGAGACCGTGCAATAGAAATTTTTTCCAAACACCAGGGCGTAGTCAAAAGGTGGTTCGATCGTCGAGCCAAAGTTAAGACCTTCCACATTTCTAATCTGGTCCTTTACTGGGACAAGGCCCACAAAAAGAAAGGGGGACACAATAAATTCGACAAGCTTTGGCTTGGCCCCTTTCAGATTGCTGAAATCCTTGGAGATAATGCTTTCCGTCTAAAGACTCTTATTGGTGGAGACGTCCCGTTGCCGGTCAACGAGTAGCACCTCAAGCACTACTTCTAGGCCTGAACCCTCATGAGCTGTCGGATGTAAATACTTGTACATAAGTTAAGATAGATTTCCCGCTTTGTCCTTTGCTTTTGTTTGCCTTTCTGGCCGCTTTTTTTTGGAGGGTGTCTCTCTGTTCTGCTGTGGTGGTCGTGCCTAGTCCAGCGAATGGTTACTTTGCTGCCCGTTTTCATGTTGTTCTCTAAATAAGCCGTCATTCCCTACTGCTACCCTCTGAAAGCTCCTAAATGTTGGTTTTCAACCTTCGAACTTTGTACTAACCTAGGATGGTTATCAACTTGAATCCCTGCTCTTATCATGGAACACACATCAAATTTAAGAAAATATCTCTAAAGAATGGTATGGTGATCACTAGGAAGCAGAGATAAGTGAAAAATCTAAAGCCGGTTCCAGTGACCACTACGATTCTCAAGCCCATTGTGAACTTCGTTGTTCACACGATTGATGAAAAATCAAAGAAAAAGAAGGTGCTAAAAGGAAATATCCAGCACAAGCAATAAATAAATTGCATAAATCAACTGTATGGGTGTGCGAATATCTCTACCGAGGCTATGGATGCCCGGCTAGCAATAGAACTAGTTCGTGAGATCGTAGCGACAACTCCGTCAGGGCTATGGACGCTTGACTGGCAGCAGAACGATGTCCAGGTTACTTTTGGGATTAGGTGAACTATGTAGCTTATCTCTTCCGACCAAAAGTTATCCGCACTCTCTCTGAGGAGGGGAAATAAATCCACCACGCACACACCCCCATCATAAATTTGCAGTCGGATTCAATCATGCCTTCCTTAAACTATCCTCAGTTCAGCTTTGAAAATTGTCTTAGGTCTACGAAATCAGAGATCTGGGTTCGGAATGAATATTTATCTCTAGAATGTCGGGAGCATTCTCCCAACAGAGTCACCATTTGTTGTGCCTTTTGCACACACGCCCCATTTGGAACGGGGACCCTCTTTCTCCTCTTTCCTTTTTGGGTCCCTTTCACTTCGCCTCATTTTGCATTCCCATTTTTGTGCCCCCAAATGTTGGGGGTGGCACATTCCCCAATGTCATATTTTAAGTTTCTTTTTTTGAGTTTTCCTTGTCAAAATTCTGGCATCTGTGGCAATTTTCGGGTTTCCCCTTCCGGATTTTCCTTTCCGGGTTTCCCCTGTCAGACTTCCTCTACCGGATTACCACTATCGGGTTTCCCCTCGAGCTTTGCCATTTCCAACGGCTGTCTCCGGATGGCTTCGCGGACCCCTGACCTCCTGCCACCTCTGCATTTTCCAGACCTCACCAACCGAACCTGCAACCGTACGGAGTCATTAATGCGACATTAATGGCTATCTTTGGCTATAAAAATGTTTTTTCCGGCTATCATTTTCAAAGTTCGAGTGATAGAAAAGATAGAAAGTGCTCCCGACGATTTTGGGCTCTCCTCCTGTCGATTGTCGAGGTGTTTTCTCGGCAACTTCCGTGCGTCCGGCAACCTGTTCTTTGGATTTTCGAGGTAGGTTTTCCATCCGCGTGCACTCATTTCCTTTTTGTGTTTTTTGGGATTTTCTTGATTTAAAATTGTAAAATGAGGCATAAACTAAGTAGATTTCACCCCTGCACGCAAAACCCATGTCTTGGAATCAAAGAATCCACCTTCAAACACCCAAGAAATTGATCTGGAACCTTCCTACGTCACGGTTGTTCTTCGGAATGGCGCCAGCGTCTTCCAGGCCCGAGTCTTCCTGCGGTCATCCGTACCGCCTCTTTCTTTGAATTTTCAACCTTTCCCGCCTTTCGGATTCCTACCTCCAGAATTCCCTTCTCGAGATTCCTTTGTGCCCCCGCCGTTCTAAACAGTGTCGTCCGAGCGTCTTCCCGACCCTCGAATCCCAGGCCCTCCTTTTTCGTTTATCATCAAACTTCATGATTTTCTTCAAATTCATCCCTGAAATTCCCCCTACGGGATTCCTTTCTTAGAAGTCTTTCCCTGGGATTCCTTTCTCGAAATTCTTTCCTCATCTAGCCATTTTGAACGGCGTCCACCTTGCGTCTTCCCGGATCCCGGACCCCGGTCCCCTATCCGTCGGAACCCATAGGCTTTGGTCTTTTTTCTCCAATCTTTCTCTGGATTCTGGCCTCCAGAATTCCTCTTCCGAAATTCCTCCCCCGAAATTCCTTTCCTATTGCGTCCTTCTAAACGCCAAGCACAGAGCGTCTTTCCGACCACCGGGTCCCGGTGTCCCGTTTTCCGTCCGTTTCTCCCGAACCATTTGGTTGCTTCCAGATTTCCTCTGTCAGATTTCTTCTTCTGGGTTTCCCCTTGCGTTTTGCCATTCCACATGGCTGTCCACTTTGCAACTTCCCGGCAACGGCAATTCGAGACTCGGATTCCGCAACCCAGAATTCCATCTCCTTTGTGCCGTTTCCAACGGCTTCTCTGTAGGTGATACCCGAACCTCCAAATGAGGCATCAAATGACCTCCAAATCCAAAGCGGATTTTGACCCACTTGCTAAAATGTGGTTTTCTTCCATTTCCAACCTCTAATCTTCAAATCTAACTTCGGGAATTGCATATGGGAATTCCATTCTCATTTTGTCGTTTTGAACGACATTCTACCAAGGGATTTCCGACCTAGGAACTCCGAATTGTTTGCATTGTCTTTTGATGATGAATTATCTTGCCTCTTTGATTGCTAAAGTATGAATTGGATTGTCGGGCTAACCTTGACATGCAGGTACTCGACGTCAGCCATTTTATTAGTTCCTTGTTGCTAATTCTCGTCCGTCGTGCAGGATTTATGGAATTCGGCCTAGAGACTTCCGGTGTTTCCAAAAAGGGGAAAGGACCAGCTAAGCCAGTAAGGGGGAAGGAAGACAAGGAACCAATGAGATATAAGTTTCAGGGGGTCCCCATTCAATCTAGGGTCACTACCCTTTGGAGGGAGGTCACAGATACCAACACCGGACAGGTCGATGTTGATGAATTTACGCAAAAGGTCAGAATGAACCCAAAGACTGCAGGTGCCAAATTGATAAAGAGCAGTGGACTTGCCAAGGCTACAGGTTTCTCACCAGCCCTAGTGGCTCCGGAGCTAGTAATGGCATGTGTCGAAGCATACCAATCCAATACTAGAACAATAGTAGATCACGAGGGGAATATCCTTGCAGATATGTCTCCGTCAGGCATAACCGAGACCTTCCACATTCCCACATCTGAGAGCATGGAGATCCCCACCTTGGAGGACTGTAAGGAGCTATGGGAGCAGGACCCACTGGAGTGCAAAAGGGTTATCAACCACTTCTAGTTGAAGGAAAAACATGCTAGTGCTGGGAAGCTTCCTCAAGAGCTCTATCGCAGTGACTTCTCCGAGGACTACCATGATTTGGTAACCCTCCTCAGCCGAATCAGAGGCCTTCCTAGCACGGTCTTCTTCCAGGAATGGATGTTCTATTTCATAGAACAGATTCTTCGGGGAAAGGACACCTTCTTCTATTGGGGAGAGATCATCAGCGACTACTTCCATGAGCAATTCACTACCGTGAAGAGAACTAATAAGTTCTTTATGACATCATACTTAGTGTACTCCCTTGCCAATCGGCGACATTATCAGGGTTTGACAGTAATGCCAAGTGATCCATCAGGACCAGAGCTCAAACCATATGACAAGTACCCTCAATTGCAATACAGAAACTTCAAAACGAACTACTGCAGGGTGAATGACACGTTCATTGCCCATGTGATCCGATCAGTAGGAGGAGATTTCCAGAGAAGAACATCTCACAGTGCCAGGGTCCTCCTTAGACAATATGCATTTTGGTATATTCAATTTCCAAGGTTCACATACATCCATGCAGAAGGCTTCTCGGATAGACCAAACAAGCTACCCCAGTACCCAAACAATCGGATTGTCCTCCTGGAACTGACTCGGCAGTTATGGCACATTCACAGTGTCCTGAGTGAAAAGCATCTGGTAGGCCCCGTCTACCCCATGAACCTTGGGCAGGGGATGTATAAGGTCCACACTTTCTAGTGCACTGGATATTCAGAAAAGGAGTTGGCGGAATATAATTTTGAATAGTACATAGCTAGGCCACGGATGGATCCCTATGGCCATGTTAGAAAAGCGCTGGGGTGCGGATATGCCCACCTCCATAACATCAAGGACTTATGGGCCAACTGCAAAGACAATATCAAGGTGCAATTGCGGTATTACATGCGCATGACCGTCCTCCATGTGCTAAGGGTGAACTTATGCCCGGTACCCGATCAGCTGGAAGAGGATGAAGAAGCAATAGTGGATCCAATGTATGATACAGTCTCCAACCTGTCATTGCCCGCCATCAACTGGGATACACCAGAACTCAATGACATTAGTGTGCTCACCAAGGCCATCGAAGTACGAACAAGGGCATGGATCAATGGAAAGGTGGCCCAATTGAAACAACAAGGGGTCATCCTGACATATACCGAGCTCACAAGAGAGCATGTAAGTGAGCCAAGTGGCTCCGAAGGTGGAGAGGCCACCACTGCAACTGGGGAGACATCTAAGACCCCACCACCTCCGAGGACCAAAAAAAGAAAAGAGGCTAGCCAGCAGTTGCCCAAACCAAGGGTCTACGCCCGTAAGTCTTCCGAGCCAGAGCCCTCTCAAAAGAAGAGAAAAACAATAGGAAGTGCAGAGACATTGGTGATGCCCAAGGGCTCGCCCCTCGAGATTATGAGCAAAGGATCAAGCTCGTTTGGATCTCCACCCATGATAATCACCACTACCACCCTACTTGCCTCAATTCGGGCTTCTGCTTCCTCCCCGCCCACTGTGGATATCTCCGTCCACCTTGCTCAGTCTCCTCCAATATCGTAGGTCATTCCCGTGGATTCATCATCCACCGCCACCTCGCCTATGACCTCTCCCTCCATGTCTCCTTTCCTCCCTTCCATTTTCGCTGCCACAACACCAGCCCCAAGCCTTCCAGATTCCTTTGTGAGGTATATGCAGAATGTGCCTTCTGAACTTTTGGGGATGCTCGCCAATCCAATAGTCCAGGTAGCAATAGCTCAAGCTATGGCCTCTACTCTAATGGCATCTCCCTCTACCGAATCACTGAAGATGGAGGCCACCATGAAAATATCGGAAGAGCATGAATGATAGCAGCTAGAGGCTAAGAAGGTGCCAGAGTATGAAGAGTTTGAGTATCATGAACATCCCTTGTATGAGCATCGGGAAATTGATGAGGTAGTCTGTGAATCTTCCAGTGGGGAAAGTGAAAGCAGCGAGGGCCTTGACACCGAGCTGATCAGAGAGTCAAATGATCTCGGTCTCAATGAAGAATGGGGTAAATAGCTTAAGGAAATTGAGGACAAGGAAGCTGAGGATCGGCTTGCACAAGACGAGGAGACTGCTGCTCCAGAAATAGAGGGTCACAGGTCGCCCATCGAGGAACATGGCCAGACCCCAGAACATGGTGAGGAAACTTTCCTCTAGGAGAGCAAGCAAACAGAAAGCCCTGAGAAGCATCAAGATACTCTGAATGTGGAGGAGGATGCTGAGAAAGTAGACTCACCCAAGCAACAGCTACAAACTAAGTCCCCCACCAGGCATGAAATATTGGAACACACTTCTGATGAAAGAAAAGAGGATGTAGAAACAAGTGAGAAAGCACTCGTCATCAGAGATATCGAGCTTGAGAAGGAGGACAGCAAGACTCGAGGTGAGGTACTAGACAAAGAACCTCAAATGCCTGAGTGGCTGCAAAGGCAGCTCAAACAAAAGACTCCCATGACAAAGGACCCAAGGAAAGGCTGGAAGCCATCATGGCCAGAGCACGAATACGCACCAGAAAAGAGAAGAAGCTGAAGATTAGATCGAGGATAACCATGGATGCCTCAGGATCAAGGGTCATGCAATTAGCAATGCCGATGGTTGGAGAACAAGGTATAACTTACAATGTCTCCACCATCAATTTAGGAGTGGCCACAAGGGAGCAGAAGGTAGAGCATCTCCAGGAGTCGGTTGCCACCATAGTGCACTTTATCCAGCAGGATAAGATCTCCAAGGAGGAGTTGAAGGAGCAGGTGACGGACCTAACCACATATATTCAGTAGTGGTTGTCTTTGGATGATCATCCCACAACATCAACAGCCCCACCTTAGCTATTGTCCAAGGAGCAAATTGATAAACTAGAAAAGAGGCGGAACCTAGGCAGAACTACGAAAAATTGGTTCCAACAAGTTTTGGACCTAGGAAACACAGGTATCAACGTGGCTGTCCCAGCAGCGAATAGATTCTTGGAGGTGCAGAAAACTCTAGAGGACACGAGGCAAATCTGTGAGAGGTTCCTCATGAAATACAATGCAGCCTACCCAAAGATTGAGGCTATTCTCGCTTTGCCAAGTGATATGTAGGAGAGGGACCTTGCCTTCAAAGATGATGACCACTGGCTAGTGGATACTTGGAAGAGAGACTATGACCATAGAAAGAGGCGGCTGGAGAAGGTTTTGGAGCAGGTAGCGCCTGATATTGAATGGGAAAGGGAATCCAGAGAGGAGTGTATGCAGTACCTCAAATTGATGAGGGGGTATGAGGTGCCCGCAGTCGAGATCAACTCCGAGAACATCAAGCCCCACTTCTTCAAGGCTATGGAAGATGGGATGTCTGCTGAAATCACCACTGATTTCATGTGCTTCGCAGCCCAAGCCTTTGCACAGTCAGAAGCCTGCCAAGAAAATGATGTCAAATATGAGGCAGATTGGAAGAAGCTTGGCAGCAATTCCCAAGAGTGGAGTTATCAGATCTTGAAGGCTGATATCCTGGAGATTGAAAAGTTCCAGTCTCTGATCCTAAATTTCATGGAGTATGCCATGTTGAAGAAGTGAGAGGGAAACCCAGTCATCGATGAACAATTCCTTGAAGAATAGCTACAGCAAAGAGCAAATCACTAAAAGACAAATTTGCTACAGTGTTATCACTAGATGACGAGATAGGGAAGAGACAAGAAAGTATTTTATAAATGTAATATATTAAGGGGTAGGTGAAACCCTAATGTAAAATGAATCTTGGCCACATAATGGAATCAAATCTTGGCCACTCATTTTGTTTTGTGAAAACTATAAATAGGGCTCTCCTCCTCTCATTCTACGAGAGTTGAGTTGTTGTAAAGACATGCTGAAGAAATTATAAATAGCAGATACAGCCATTTTGGTGTATTTTCTGGGTTTCTCAATATGTTTCATGATTCCACTCCCTTTTAGTTATAGTTTTGCTTTAAGTTACTTTGTTGTTCTACCTCCTTCAAATTAGACTTAGTAGATTTAATATGTCATTTCTAGTTTTGGAAGTAATTTCTATGTGTATGCTTTCCTTGTCCATACTTTTGGTCATTTGTTGAAGGTAGATGACTGTGCAAAGTTAGTTTGGACTTTGATTCCATTGCTGCTCATTGAACTTTATCTTTTATTCATGTTTCCATGGTGAATGAATGATGAACATCTACAATCCCTAGAAGATAGCACAGATTTCATGATATTGTGAGAAGTCTGGTTAAGTGAAATCTCGTTTAAGGAAACTATCCACAGCAAGAACCTCCATGATCACTATTCATCGATAGTTGCAGGTCCAGGAAACATCTTTCTTCCTCACCCTTTCCTTTTTTCTTTTTTTAGAATCAACTTATGTTGAGGTTCTTTGCACATTATAAAGCCAAATCCAATGAAATAATGGAGTCTAAGATTGCCGCTTCAACTTGCAGCAAAGCATATCAATTCCTGACCTATAGAACTCCATTTATTGACTCAATTCCCCTATAGCTTCAACCACGTAAGGCCACCTTGTGATTCCAGCAAATCACATAAACAACTGAAATATTCCAAGCATTGTCATGACCTAACATCCAAGAGACCTTGGGATAGTGTTCTGCAATTTGATTGTGGAAGATTGTCTTTCAAGAGAGGTGATGCACCTACGCATTACCTATGTTGAGAAGTGCATGAAAACACCATCAACACTTCCCACTTACCATTTTTAGCCTAGACTCTCTTCTCCATGTGAATTTTTAATTCACATTTATTTGCCCAAGGTTCCTCTCTTCCCCATGTGAATTTTTAAATCACTTTTGTCTTTCCAAGGTCTTTCTCATCCCCCATGCAAGATTCTAGAAGGCTTGACTTATCACTTTACATGTGCCAAGGACTTCTAGAACCTTGGACTTGTCACATCACCCACATGTGACAAATCTCCAGCTTTTTGGAGACCTTCTTTTACCCAATAAACTGTCCAATGAAATTAATTCTTCCAACCACTTCCCCTTTTCCCATGGATATTTTTGAGGAATTCTAAAATCCCTCAAAAGTCTCTTTCATCCTTATTTGGGGAAAAGAAGTTCCTTTTTGAGGAAATCTTCTCATCCCCCAAGGTACCTCAAAGGTACTTGTCCTTCATCCACCTCATGTACTTTTCTTCCACCTCTTGTCCTTCTCCTCCACCTCATTTCCACATCACTCCATCCTAAGACATCTCACATTCTACATGTCAAGATGTGAGGGCTTGTGAGTCCTCAACTCACCATAGCCCTTCATCTTGATCTTTTTGGATCAATCTCAACCGTTGAATTCTCTAGAGAATTCCAATTAGCCTATAAATACCCCCTTCATTTCCCTCAATTTGGGGATCAAATCTTTTGCTACCAAACTCTTGTCAATTATCCATTTGAACTCTCATCTCATAATCATCACATCCTCATCCACTTTGCATATCATTTTGCATATTCAACATAGCTTGTCATCCAAGGAGCACACAACTCTTCAAGATCAAGGGCCAACCAAGGAAAGAGCAGCATAGAAGGTATAACAAATAGCAATCAATTTGTTTATCTTGCTTTCATATTATCCATTTTCTTAGGCTAATAATTGAGGTTCCCTTTTATCTTGTTATTTCCTCTTGTTGCAATATTAGTTTTTATCTAGCATCTCACATTAGGACTTGACATTTTATTAGGATCACAGGTTCTCTATACAAAATGCATCAAAAATTGATTGTCCTCTTGCTTTCACTAGGCCTAATTAGCAACTAGGCATGCTCCAAATGGGTTTAGGGCTTCATAGGGACTCAACACTTGTTCCAACACCTCCAATATATCACACATGGCCCAATAAACCTTCTCCTACCTGGTAGATTAGTCTCCAAAATCTTTTCCACAAATTCCCCGTCTCTAGGGATCCTAGGCCTAATACATGAAGATATTAGGCCAATGCAGCAACTCCACATGTGCCAAATCCCATCTCCTACATCTGAAACCTAGAAAACTAAAGTTATACATCAACACCATCCATTCCACCAAGTTTCAAAAACTTCTACTAGGTGGAATGGAGTTTATTACATTTTATTTCCTCATTGGTTACCCTAACTAGGGTTTAGACCAATCTGAAGTAAAATCAACACAAATTGCTCAAACCACAATGAAATTACATGTAATCAATTCCAATTGAAATTATATTCACTTCCCTATCACCCACAATTGGTTTTATTTCAACACGAGATCATACAGATCCATAAAACTCATTTTAGCAACAAAATAACGTTCAAAAATGCAGAAAATAGAATTTTATTGCTTCAAACATCAAAATCTCCAATAGCCAATCTTTTCCTTCAATGGTACAAGGCCTTTTAAACATTTTACATCATTCCACAATGGTTCTCAAACAATTTTCAAATTATAAACTAACTAAACATCATAATGCCCGCTTATGACAAAAAAAAATGCAAAAGTTGCTTGGACAACATTATGCAACATTGACACTTTTTTCATCTAGGCCCTAACTCGCACCTAATGACTCAAACCAGACTCCAATACATATGAAATGGTCTAAGAAGACCTTATTACATGAAAACAACTCAAACATAACAAAATATCAACTTTTAAACCCTTGGAGACATGAAGACCTGTGGGTGCCCCTACACCAGGATGCCTTGGAATAAACGAATTTCCCTTCACATAAACAAATTTAACTCTTTGATTTGACCTAATCCTTGCAATAAATGCATCAAACCAAAAAATATGGTGCTCCTAGAATTATGTGTATAGGCATCTTTCCAAGCACCGCAAATTTCCGCATTGCAATATTTTCTTCCATAACATTCTTCTATAGCTTCAAAAATTCATCTTTCATGATATATCTCCATTCCATGTTTTGACTCCTCATATTTCTAGGGGGCTATTAGAATTTTTTTTTATTTCTCCCCCTATTCTCATGCCTTGGGTTTAATTTTCAAGTGAATTATCTGTACTAGAGGGAGGCACAGATGCATTTGAAGTTCCTGATTCATCTTTATTCTCATGCTCTTCTTTCTTTCTTTGTATCCTTTCCATTTCCTTCTTAACCTTAGTAGGATCAATTCTCTTCATAGGTTCATTCCTCTTTACCAGATTAGACTTTCTTCTATTTTTTCTTTTGCAAACTCTTGAAATATGTCTAGACTTGTTGCAAAAGTAGCATACAACAATTTTATGACCAAACTGGCTTCTATTCATTCTTTATTTGCATTGGTTAGCTTTGTGTCCAAGAATATTGCATTTATAATAGTATTCATTGAAAGATTGAAATATTCTACCTATATTCTATTTATTCATCATCTAACTCCTACACTCAATACTTCTCTGTCCAAAATTATTGCATGCAAAAAATATTTTGGAGAAGGATCTAGCATTCTGATTCATTCTACTTCTACATTATATTACCTTATGTCCAAATTTATTGCATGAAAAACAAACACCATTGAAAGATGGGTACCTTTGAGCATTTGGTTACCTGATAGAAGGTCTTCCAATAGTGCTTTTTTTATTTTTGAATTTTCTCCTATTGCCTTGAGTCTTTTTTTTATTATCAACTTTGTTAGGTGTCTGATTTTCTTTTAAACTTTGTCCTTCTTCAATTCCCAAACCACCTTTGTGCTTAGACGATTTTTGTATTGCAATAAATTCATTAAGCATTATGGTGCTTATTTTTTATTTCTACTCATGTATTCTTGCCTTTTCCAGATCAGATCTGAGATTTACCACTTCTTGTTCAAGTTTAGAGAATTCTTCAATCTTTCTTTGTACCAATGCATTTGAACAATCCTCAATCCTTCCTTTTTCTTCCATTTGGAGTTCTAGTTTGGTGATTTCTTCATTTGCTTGCTTCAACTGTACATTGGCTTCCTATGTCTTTCTCTGAACTTCTTGATTTGTTCTCTTAGCTTTTTGATACATTCATTTGCTTCTCCTAGGCTTTCCTTTAAAATTTTGTTCTTAGTTTCAACTTTTTCAAGATCTTCAAGAACAACCTTAAGTTCTTATTTGTCAAACATGTAGTCATCTTCTACATATTCAATTGCAGAAATTTCTTCCAGAGGAATAGGACACTTTTTGTTTGTCATGCGTTCAAACTTCCAAAATCTTCCTCAAGCTATTAGGATTTTCTAAAGGAACCAGGCTCTGATACCAATTGTTGAAATTCCAAAATATTGGGGGTGAATCAGTATTCTATTAAAATTTTGAACATTAATTATCCAATCACATAAACACATTAACAAAAATAAAGAATGAAATCATGAAACATTCACAAAGTCACACAACACATTAACACTAGGATTTTTACGTGGAAAACCCAGAAAGGGAAAAACCACAGTGAGGATTAGCTCACAATATATTATATCTAGATATAGTATATTACAGGGGCTCACTGCCAGGACACACTATCCTTATAAGGCTCACATCCAGAGTTAAACACAATACAAAAATGGCTCACTGCAGAGTATGAACTGATACAAAATGCACCTCCCTTGTGCTTTATTTCAATTCCTTTGAAGCCTTGAATACAAATTACTACTCTACTTATCAGTCACTCAACAATTCTACTCTTATGCTAATCTCTCACCACTAAATTCGCATGTTCATATCATATGAGACCACTCGCGCTTGATATTTCATTCCTACTCACTCTTCTGACTTCTCAACTCTAAAATATCTCATATATATATACTCAATTACATTTTCACACATCAATCAGGTCATCCTAATTAGATGTAAACAAAAATAATTCAAAATAGCTTCTTTCGACATGACACATGATTCAAAATTATCTTCACTCTCAGACCAAATGTGCAATACATGATTTAGGTTGAAATAGACCTAAAATAGATCCAACTAGCATCCATAATGTATATATAATCTTCACAGCATATATCATGTATTAGGTCGGCCAGGATTGGACCTAATCACAAAGACTTTCAGTCATACATACACTTCTCATACAAGTGACGTCTAGATTCGATATTCCTTCAAATTCACACTTTGTCAATATTAGTGAGACTATCTTTAGAATCATAGCACAAAATAATTATTTTCAAGGAAATGAAAAATCTCCCACACTGATATACTAAACAGAGAAATGATTGAGATACACAGGACTAAACTCTGTCATGCATACCTTTCAAGATATTTCACAAAACATCATAGAATCTTGATTTTTCTTGAATCAAATAGACATCAACCCATGGTTAATAGTGCATAGTGAGATTACATAGTGTGGTGGAGTGCAAACCCAAAAAATGATGCACTGAACCATAAAAAAGTTAGTAGAAGCACTTAGCTAATTTCCTATACAACCATATTTATCGAAACAACTTATTTTGTAAATGTATCTTCTATAGAACTTCCAAAACATAATAAGCTAATCATACCAATGTTGACATCAATGACAACACTGGATCAAGTAGTATTATATCAAGCATTATTACGCAGTTCATGCCTATGTCGTCAATAGGCCAAACTTCTAACAATCTCCTTCTTCTCCTTCTTCCAACAATCTCCCTCTTCTCCTTCTTCCAACAATCTCCCCCTTTGTCATTCATGGAAACATGCATAATAAGAATAGGAAATCTCACCTCTTCATTACCATCATACCCCTTTCCTCTTATATCTCCCCCTTTGACATCAATTGCAAAGGGTGTGCCAAAATTTCATAAGCTCTCCTTTAGGAGGTCAACCCAAAAAAATTGTTTTCCTTTTATGTATATATGTGCATATATCAAAATCTAAAAAACTTGTTAAATCATGATAGATAGTTACCCTGAGGATGTGGAACCTTGAAGCATCTAAAAAGTTTCTTTCCATTCAGACTTACCTTCTTCCCATCGTTTCTTTGCTACAGTAAGAGTCCTATATAGAAGTTCAAGCTCCAACAGAGTTTCTTCTCCTTCTTCCAAAGTACTAGGGTCAAGGTTTACCTTTGAGAGTTTATCAATACTACCAAGAGAATTTGAGACCAGTATATAATTTTCCTTAACTAAGTCCCTTAACATTATAATTTGCTTGATCATTTCATCTATTTGACTTTGAAGGGTGAAGAATTTGTCATGAAGCTCCATTATAGAGATCCAAGTTTGATCATCCTTGTCTTGCACAATATCATAAGAATATGCAATGATGTTTACCTGAGTCTCAATTGTACTCATGTCATCCTTCATACTTTGAGTGATGTTTAGAAATTTCATGCAATATGAAAAAAAATTATTTGCCTCTTCCGCACAATCTTGCACCTCTCTCAAGCATTTTGTGACCTTTTGATGTGCTTTTGTACATTTCTTTGAGATATTTGCTAGATTCTTTTTTTCAACCCATGTCTTAGGTTTAGCTTCAATTTGACTTTTTGATCTGAGGACATACTCTTTAAAGGATTTGACCAAGAGATTTGGATTTTCAATCATAGATAATGAAACATCAATGTGTGTGCCAGGAATTACCTATTGTAGGGCTTTTACTGCTTCATCCAAACTTTGTGCTTCTACAGAATTGACATTGACATCATGAACTATTTCAATATCAATAGAAACTAGAGAAATGTTTGTGACTTTTCTATTCTTCCCAGCTCTCTTAGAGCCACCAAAGGCCTCTACACTTACCTCTATTTTGTCGAGATCTTCAGGACTACCTAGAAGAGATTCTGCATAGCTAACTAATTCATATTCAGATACCTCATAATCCAATTTTGAAATCCAAATGGTTCTAGGTTTGATAGCTTCAATAAAGCAAATGTTTGTGGAGATAGGAAAGGTAATTCCTCTTGAATATCTCTTTACCACTTCACTGGGAATCCTCATTCTCTTATTCATTATACTCTAAAATACTCCAAAGAAAGCAGTAAGGGCCTCTTCTTGAGCATCCAAACTTCCAATATTTCTCATGTACTTTTCTATTTGATGTGCAAATTAGCTTTGCATTTATCCAATTTACTTGTCCAACCATCGATATTACTTTCATGAAGTAGAACAATAGGCAAGTTACGAGTGTTTCATACTAGAATGTACACTTTTTCCTTTTCTTAATTTCTCTTAGGTTCTCCATTAATTATTGTCAGAGCAACTCACAAAGGTCATAGTTAGAATTGTTCTCAAACATATCAAGGGCCATATGAACTGCAATAGAAGGGACAGTACCCAAACTATTTGACCGGTAAATTTTTTTACCAATAAGTATAGCTGCAAATCTAAGTCTCGATTTTGTAATGGAGTTGACTATAATTTCATTTTGTTCAATAGTGGCACGGGTTTTCTCCATTATATCCTTTGTATTGACCAAATTCTGATCAAGAACTAGTCTGATGGACCACAGACCAGTAACATCCTTAATTAATTCATTTGTTATTGAGTGAGGGCCATCAATCCATATGGATTGGTTGTGAATTTTTCTTAGTACCATTCTTATATATCTCTCTTGATTTTCAAAATTTGGAAACTTTCTCAAGATATCCAATCTTTTATCACTTAGGATTTTATACATCATTATTTTCTCCCAACTCATTTGTCCATAAAAAATATAATCTTCTAGGCTATACCTCTTCATTTTTTCCATGAATATATGCTTTAATATCTTCAATAGCTAAAACTCCAATAGGAGTGCGAGAGAATGCACCCAAGGGATCATCCAAAAATACTCTAACAGAATGCCTCTTAAGTACAAGACATGGTATTTGTGAATTATCTACCACTTTTGGCAATTCCATTATATTTAAATTTCTTCCAAAGAATTGTTCTAGAGGATAAAAGTGTGCAAGATTTGTGGAAATACCTCTTGAATAGCTAGGCGAATTAGGGTCTTGATATTCAACTTCTGAATGACACTTCGAACCTGGCTAGACATATCGCACTTTAACTGTCATAATAAATTTATCACTACACCTTGTTTTATTCCAATATCTAAACACAACCTCTTAAGCTAAATGGATTCTTTACAAGAATGAGTAGTTGCCATATACTCTACTCTAGTAGTGGACAAAGCAACCATAGCCTATCACTTACTCATCCAACTAATTACACTACCAAATAAAGTAAACACATAAGCACTAGTGGATCTTCTGCTATCAACATCGCTTGCCCAGTTTGAATCCACATAACCATGAATATTAAGGGAAATCTCATCTTTAGTCAGATTACTATGATAACATAAGGAATTATCTAAGGCACCATATAAACATCTGAATACTATTTTAATTGCATCTCAATGAACTCTACCAAGATTAGATATATATCTTGAAATAACTCCCACTGCTTGGGAAATGTTTGGTCTAGTACAAACCATAGCATACATCAAAATTCCAACTTCACTCTGGTAAGGAACTCTGATCATGTCTTCTATCTCTGATGGAGATGAGCTGGACAATCTAAAATAGATAACTTTCTTCCAGCTGAAATAGGAACACACAATGGTCTACAGGCCTGCATATCAAACCTCTATAAAATTAAGTTGGCATACTTAATTTGGCCAAGCCATAGCTTTTTTTTCACTCTATCTCTTTTAATTTCCATCCCAAGAATGTGTCTAGTTGCACCAAGATCTTTCATTTTAAATTCAGCAGCAAGATGAGATTTCAGTTTTGAAATCATACCTTTCCTTTTACCAATAAATAACATATCATCAACATATAATACAATAAATAGAAAATTATCACCATTAGTATTATAATAAACATAATTATCTAATTTAGAATGTTCAAATCCCAAACTCAACACATGTGTATCAAAATTTTGGTACCACATTCTAGGACTTTGTTTTATGCCATACAAAGATTTCTTCAATTTTCAAACCAATTTACTTTTACCTTTCACCATGTAGTGCTCTTGTTGTGTCATATAAATATCCTCCTCCAAGTCACCATGAAGGAAATTAGTTTTCACATCCATTTGCTCAACCTCTAAATCATAAGCAACAACAATAGAAAGAAAAAATCTAATGGATATCATTTTTTGCAACAGGATAAAATATCTCACCATAATCAACACCCTCAACTTGAGAGTAACCTTTTGCAACTAGCCTTTCTTTGTATTTATCAATACTTCCATCTGAACCAATCTTTTTCGTGAACACCCATTTGCAACCAACAGGTTTTCATCCTTTAATAAATGGCACAAGATCCCATGTATCATTCCTTTTAAAAGTTTACATTTCTTCATCCATAGCAATCTTCAAGGATTTTGCATCATTCATACTTAATGCCTCTTCTACCGATTTGAGTTCATCCATGTTAGTATTCAAAGAAAAAATACATCTCCAATCATCAGGTGAATATATTTTAGGTGGTTTTCTATGCCTTGTAGACCTATGGAAAAGATGAGTTGGAGGTTGTTCCCCCTCTTTTGAAGATTCAGAGATAGATGAGTTATCCTCAACTTTCTCAAGTGCAGAAGGAAATTGAATCACATCTTCTTGTTTACTTTGTTTTGGCTACAATGTAATAGAATAAGGCTTAGTTTCTCTAAAAATAACACTTCTACTATGTATTACCTTTTGTGCAATAGGATCCCAAAGCTTGTATCCTTTCACACCATAACTATATCTGATGAAGATACATTTCATAGCCTTATTTTGTAATTTTGTTTGCTTCTCCTTTGGCACATGTGCATATGCCTCACAACCAAAAACTCTAAGATATCTTAATGAAGGCTTGCAACCTGACCATGCCTCTATAGCTGTCTTATCAACAAGATTTGATGTAGGAGACCTGTTAATCAGGTAACAAGCAGTTCTAATAGCATCAGCCCAAAATATTTTTTCTAGACCAGCACCATTCAACATACTCCTAGTCTTCTCCATTAGTGTCTTTTTCATTCTTTCTACAACTCCATTCTATTGTGGAGAATATGGATTTGTATTTTTTCTATGAATACCACAATATTTATAGAATCTATCAAAATCATTAGAGAAAAATTCACTGCCATTATGAGTCCTCAAATAATTTATTTTATTTCCAATCTACAACTCAACCATTACTTTAAATTCTTTAAATCGACTAAAAACTCCATATTTACTCTTTAGAAAATATACCCATGTCCTTCTACTATAATCATCAATAAATGAAACATAATATGTGTATTTACCAATTGAAGGGACATCTAGAGGACCAAAGACATCAGAATGAATAAGATTCAATACACCACAAGATTATGAGAACTCAAGTAAAACTAAACATGGTTTTGTTTTCCATAAATGAAATTCTCATAGAAATCAAATTCAAGATTACAATCAGACAAACCTTCAACAAGGTTTTTATTTTTCAAGTTCTTTAGACCCTTTTCTCCAATGTGACCAAGTCTTTGGTGCCATAACATAATTTTATCTATAGGTAAATTTAATTAAAAAGAAAGAGCACCCTTGGGGTATCCAAAATCCATGACCATCTTTGAAGGTGAAACCCTCACTTCTTCCACAGACTTGATTTTCATAAAAGTATTATTGTACTCAATAGTGCATGCATCAAGCTTATACAATGTGCCATATTTGACACATCTAAAAATCACCATAGCACCTTTGACCATCTTGCATCCTACATCAAAAAATACTACCTACACACTTGTATCTATTAGTTTTCTCACATATAGCAAATTTCATGCTAAACCAGGGATATGCAACACACCATTAATCCTTTTTATTCTATCATCAAGAAACTTGATTTTAACTTTAACATGACCAACAATATCTAAATGAAAATCATCACCCAAGTACACCTTACCTCCATAAAATTCTTCATATTCAGAAAATCAATCTCTATTAAAGGTCATATGGAAAAATGTACCTAAGTCAATTAACCATGCATCATTACCTACATGAGTTGCCAAAGCTACAATGAATACATCACCATCTTCCTTCTCAAACTCATAAGCAGAATAAAATTTCTTCTTTTTCTTCTTCTTTTCTTCTTTGCAGTCCTTATGTCCAGGATTATCGCAATTCCTACAAATAACTTTGGAATTTCTAGGAGACTTAGATCTCCCCTTGGACTTATATTTGTCACGCTTCTCATTTTTCTTTCCTTTTTCCTTAGGTCTTCCATGAAAATTCAGGGCCTCCTTAGCATTGATGGATACCTTCCTACTCATCTCTTCAGAAAGAAAATAACCCACCACATATTCAGTCTTCAATATAACAAAACTACTCCCAATAGCCATAACAAGAGAATCCCATGAATCAATCAAACAACAAAGAAGGATCTGACATTTCTCTTCCTCATCCATTTTGACACCAATTGATTCCAATCAATCCACCAACATATTGAATGCTTCTAAGTGGTCTATAATTCATCCACCCTCTTCCATTCTCAAGGAATACAATTTCCTCATCAAGGAAATCTTGTTCACTAGAGATTCGGCTTGATACATCTCACCAAGCTTCCTCCATAATTTTTGTGTAGAGGTCTCTTCATGGACATTGATTAAAACAAAGTCTGTCAAGCATAATCTAATTATACCCTTGGATTTATGGTTCATAACATCATATTGAGCAGCCTAAGTAGGATCTACAGGCCTTGAAACATTCTCATCAATAGCATCCCATAGATCTTGATCTATCAACAAATCCTCCATCTTCAGCTTCCACATTTCAAAATTACTTCCAAAAAATTTATCCACCTCTATTCTCCTCGATGAACTTTCCATCTAAAAATTCCTGCAAAAAGATCACAAAGTGTCTTTTGCATAAACTCCCACTCAAAATTGTATTAGTTCAAAAAACCCAACAACCCACAACTGCAACCAAAAGTGATCAGGCTCTAATACCACATGTAAGGAAGCTAAGGTAGAGGAACAACTTCCTACACTAATCTTGAGAGGAGAATAATGCAAAAATTTTGTAGATCTTTAACAGTTACATAAAAAACATAAATATCATGCATACCACAACATAGTGATTTACGTGGGGAAAACCCTTTCGAGAGAAAAACCCCACACTCCAAAATCTGCCCATATATTATTCAAAAATCACAAAGATTACAATATACTTGTAGAGTAAACTTCTCATAGGAGTATCATCACTCAGAGATCCAGAGACAAAATGACCACTATCAGACTCTTAGAGTACATCACAATACACATTCGTAATACAATGCCCTCATAAAATAGGGTTTCCCTCTAGGGCAAGTCAAGCTAATAAAATATCAACCATCAAATATGAGACATAATGATGAACGGTCTAGATTTAGAATAATACCATATAAATAATGTTTTCCTTTTGGGAGGATCCCCCCACAGCCCCCCCGCCATCGTTGTCAGATGAACAGTAATTTATGTATCAATAGTACCTTATGTAATTACAAGGTTGAGACACATTTTCTCAACATTGTGTGTACAAAAATCTTTCCAAGCATCGCAAATTTTTGCGTTGCAATATTTTCTTCTGCAAATTTCTTCTATAACTTTGAAAATTCCTCTTTCATGATATATCTTCATGCCATGTCTTGACACCTCATATTTCTAGGGGGGTATTAGAATTTTATGTTATTTCCCCCTCTATGCCCATGCCTTAGTTTAATTTTCAAGTGAATTATTTGCACCAAAGGGAGGCACAACTACATTTGAAGTTCCTGATTCATTTTTATTCTCAGACTCTTCTCTCTTTCTCTATATCCTTTCCATTTCCTTCTTAACCTTAGTAGGATCAGATCTCTTCACAGGTTCATTCCTCTTTATCGAATTAGACTATTTTTTTGTTTCTTTCTTCTACAAACTCTTCAAATATGTCTAGGCTTTTAGGAAAAGTAGCATACAACAATTTTTTGACCAAATTGACTTCTATTCATTCTTGATCTACACTAGTTAGCTTTGTATCCAAACATATTGCATGTATAACAATAGCCATTGAAATATTGAAACATTCTCTGAGTATTATATTTATTCATCATCTGAAACCTGCACTTAATACTTCTATGTCCAAATTTCTTGCATGGAAAACATTGTTCAGAGAAGGATCCAATATTCTAATTCATTCTACTTCTACATTCTATTAACTTGTGTCCAAATTTTTTGCATGAAAAACAAATACCATTGAAATATGGGTACCTTTGAGCATTTGGTTATTTGATAGAAGGTCTTCCAACATTAGTTTTTTTATTTTGAATTTTCTCCTATTGCCTTGAATATTCTTTTGATTATCAACTTTGTTAGGTGTCTGATTTTCTTTTGAACTTTGTCCTTCAAGTCCCAAACCACCTTTGTCCTTAGAGGGTTTTTGTATTGCAATCAATTCATCAAGAATTGTGGTGCTTATTTTGAACTTTTCCTCATGTATTCTTTCCTTTTCCAAATCAGATCTGATATTTACCACTTATTGTTCAAGTCTAAAGCATTCTTTAGTCTTGCTTTGTACCAATACATTTAGACATTCCTCAATCCTTCCTTTTTCTTCCTTTTGTACTTTTAGTTTGGTGATTTATTCATTTGCTTGCTTCAATTGTACATTGAATTTCATATGTCTTTCTTTGAACTTATTGATTTGTTCAGTCAACTTTTTGATACATTCATTTACTTCTCATAGGCTTTCCTTCAGACTTTTGTTCTTAGTTTCAACTCTATCAAGATCTTCAAGAGTGACATTAAGTTCTTCTTTGTCAAACATGTAGTCATCTTCTACATATTCAATTCCAGAAATTTCTTCCAGAGGAATAGGACACTTTTTGTCAGCCATGTGTTCAAACTTCCAAAATCTTCCTCAAGCTATTAGGCTTTTCTGAAGGAACCAGGCTCTAATACCAATTGTTGAACTTCCAAAACACTAAGAGGGGGGGTGAATCAGTATTCTATTAAAATTTTGGACACAACTTATCCAATCACCAAAACACATTAACAAAAATAAAGAATGAAAGCATGAAACATTCACAAAGTCACACAACACATTAACATTGGGATTTTTATGTGGAAAACCCAAAAAGGGAAAAACCACGGTGAGGATTAGCTCACAATATATTATATCTAGATATAGTATATTACAGAGGCTCACTGCCAAGACACAATGTCCTTATAAGGCTCATAGCTAGAGTTAAACACGATGCAAAAATGGCTCATTGACAAAGTATGAAATGATACAAAATGCACCTCCCTTGTGCTTTATTTTAGTTCCTTTGAAGCCCTTAATGCAAATTATTGCTCTGCTTATCAGTCGCTCAACAATTCTACTCTTATTCTGATCTCTCACCACTGAATTCCCATGTTCACATCATATGAGACCACTCGCACTTGATATGTTATTCCTACTCACTCTTCTGACTTCTCAATGCCAAAATGTCTCATATATATATACTCAATTACATTCATACACATTAATCAGGTCAGCCTAATTAGATGTAAACAAAATAAATTCAAAATAGTTTATGTCGGCACCACACATGATTCAAAATTATCTTCACGCTCAGACCAAATGTGCAATACATAATTTAGGTCGACATAGACCTAAAATAGATCCAACTAACATCCATAATGTATATTTAATCTTCACAACAATATCATGTATTAGGCCGGCTAGGAATGGACCTAATCACAAAGAATTTCAATCATACATACACTTCTCATACAAGCAATGTCTAGATTCAATCTTCCTTCTAATTCACACATCGTCAACATCAATGAGACTATCTTTAGAACCGCATAATAGAATAACTATTTTCAAGGAAAATTGGAATCTCCCACACCAATATACTAAAAAGAGAAATGACTGAGATACACAAAGCTAAACTTTGCCATGCATAACTTCCAAGATTTTCACAAAACATCACAAAATCTTGATTTTTCTTGAATCAGATAGACATTGACCCATGGTTAAAAGTGCAAAGCAAGATCACGTAGTGCAATGGAGTGCGGACCCAAAAAATGATGCATTGAACCACAAAATAATCAGTAGAAGCACTTAGCTAATTCTTGTACAATTGTATTTATCAGAGCAACTTAATTTGTACATGTATCTTCTATAGCACTTCCAAAACATAATAAGTTGATAATAAGAATGTTGAAATCAATGAAAACACTAAATCAAGTAGTATTAGATCAAGTAGTATTATGCAATTCATTCCTATGTCACCAATAGTTCAAAACTTCCAAAAATCTCCCTCTTGTCCTTCTTCCAACACCAGAAGATAAAATGCAAATCTGAGAATGGGAAAGTGATGTGTACCAATCAATAAAAGTTCTTTTTCAAAGCAAACTAATGACTCCTTCGCCCTATGGAGAATGGGTCCTAGTTAGGGCTCTTGAAAATTTGTTTATGGGTTTTGTTCTGCTATGTTTGCACTCCCAAATTCTCAAATCTCATGGTCAGGAAGCCAAAAATAAATCCTTTAAGTTTGTTTCCATGAAATTGCAAGAATGGTTACAAAAAATGCAACTTTGACAACTTTGCACTTTTTCTTTTCAATAGATTGTCCACCTAAAATCTGCAAACACACATCAAGAGGAAAAATGTTCTTTTGTTGGTGAATGGGGGTTTACCTTTGTCAAACCATATTTTGGTAATTAATCCTTATAATGAAATGAAATAGCATGAAGGAATGATGAATGAACAAATGCAATGTCACAACTCACCAAACTCTTGTTTGAACCGTGGAATGTGGATCTGTAACTTGCATGAAATGGCTTCAATGGATGTGGATCTTGATCATGAAACTTGATTTGAAAAAATTCCTTTGAATGCTTGGATGGATCTTGAACACTACATCAACACATTAGCTCAAATAACATGCATGATGCAAAAATAATTTGACATGATAATAGGATCTTGATTGCTGCAATAATTCTTTAATAATTATACCCTTAAATGCCTTGAAAATACTCTTGATAATGCTCTTGATCTCATAAACTTGCTATATGAGTACTCTCTTGAAAATTCTAGGTGCTCATGAAAAATTTCTAGGTGAAACATAGTGAAATGACATCTTATTTATACATATGTCAAAATTAATTCTTGAAATTCAAATAACACAAACCAACATGTGAATAAACATTTTAAATCATTGAAATACCACCAAAAACATATATTAAATTTAGGTCCTAGGCCTAAGTGAGGACCCATTCACCCTTCAGTGAATGGGACCTAGGTCACTTACCTAGGACACACATTCTCCAATGTTAAGTGTTATGTTATGGCATTGATGAATTTCAAGTTTTATCCTTTGGAAGTTACAATTGATTAGGCTTGGATTTGAATTAAAGGGGCCAATTAAGGCATAATTAACCTTAATTAATGAATAAAGACCTAGATTAGTGTGAAAGTGTAAAGGTACACCTTACAACACCATAAATAAGGCACAATTAAGTCCATTTTATTTAATAAGGCCCTAAACTTAATGTGAATATGTAAAATACATATTACAACACTAAATTAAGGCATAATTTAGTTCATTTTATCATTATTAATTCCCCAAATTAAGTGTGAAAAAGGGATACTTTTTCCTACACTACATTTAGCCCCCACTTTAGTGAGAGTATGACCTCATGTCAAATTCACACTAAAGTAGACATTCAAGACACATATGTATTCAATAATGAAAAAGATACCCAGTCATACATTATCAAAGTTTAGGAGAAGAGGAGGGTGAATCAAGCTTCAAATATCCCAAAGTGATCTAGCTCACGGTTGTTTTTTTAGGGAATGGGTGGATTAAACTTTGACTTTCCCAACGTGATGTGGAACATGGCTATTTGTCATTCATGTTCACAAGAAAAACTCAATGTCCACTATGCAAATGACATGTACGTTCACACGAGCTAATGGAGCCTGAGGTCGTCCATTAGGTGAGCCCCTAGGAAAGTGGAAAATGAGAGAATCTTATTAGGCTCCCATACCATATCAAGGTTATCCTCCTAACAACTTCAATAAGGCACCACACACATTTCGGTTTCACGCTCCATAAGGCTTAACAAGCCATGTTATGCTAAGCACCCATGAACATGGGCAAGGCTCCATTGGCAAGCAAGGTGTGTTATGCTTGGTGGCCTTGAATTTAGGGATGGGTTTGAGCTTCACAAGGTTAACAAGTTGTATTATGTTAAACACTATGAACATTATACATATGTACATTTTGTTCAAAGGGACTTCACTTAGTTCGTGTAAGGTGTTCCTCTTAGGGATCATCGTTCCTAATGTCTCAAAGAGAGGACAAGTCTAGAATAAGAGAATCACAACTTATGGAATGCAATGTGTAGAATCACCACTAAGAGGAAAGTCTTACGTTAAGAAATATCACACTTGCAGAGGACATCAAACCCAATGGAACCATCAAGAAAAGGATGCATCATAAGAAGTAAGAAAATCACACATGAAACATGAGTTTCGATGTATGCCCCCACTTTAAAGCGATTTCTAGCACCATTGTTGTGAGCAATCAGCTTTAAAGTAGTCAATATTCAATGCTAACCATAAGGACATGAGAGCTTATTCAGAAAGACCTATGTCGAGTCATATGTTCCTGAATGAAACTACATCATGTAAAGGGGAAGGGGTTGCCCCAAAAAACATATAAGGGATCTACAGATTCAGGATCGGTATATATTTGCTACAATGTGGTTGTAGATATTGGAAACATCATCATTCCCCAAATACTCATAGAACTGGAAAAAGGTTTTGGGTCAACATGCAAGAGACCTAAATGTATTGACACCTTGTGTCATCCCCAAAAGGAAAACACAAGACAAAAGAAAATATAAATGTTTACGACATAGAGAAGAATGTAGATACAAATAAAGGAATGCACGTGAAGAGAGAGATACATCAAATGAAACATTATGAGGGATCACATTGCACGGATTCAATCATACAAAGAACATGGAAAACAAAGTAAAATACTACTAAGGTACATGTGATTCAACCTATAGAAAGTCAAGTCTGCATCCCAATCTTGTTCAGTACATGTGGAAGGAGGACAACTAGCCAAAGGGACAACTTCAAGTGTCGAACTAGGACACACACCAAGTTCAACACTCTTATTAGGAGAATCATCATTTAAGTTAATAGAAGAGGAAAACATTTAATTTAGCTCATTATGCACTTCCTCATCAATCTTATCAATTTTAATGTCATCATCTAGATTAATCACAATTGGAGGTCTAATGAAGATATCCATAGAAGTTTGTTCATGTCTATGCTATGGCGAGGGCGAAGAGACATCATGCATTGTGGGAGATAAGTTTGTATTTTTATTTTTTGTGTTGTTCTTGTGTTCTTTTGCTTGTAACCAATGAGAAATAGCATGATGTCTACACCTACGCTCTCTAGCATTTCAATATCTTTTTATTTGATTTTAAAGTTGTATCTGTGTAGAAGCGGGTTTATCAACCATGGGTTTCTTTTCTTCCCTTAAGGGAGGAACAAAAGGAACCATGGGAGGTTGTTAAACCACTTTATCTTTAGCTTTATAAATTTGTTTGACTTTAGAAGGCACAACAATATTGGTTTGGTTATCTCATGGTCTCTTATATGAAGTGGTTGAAGGGTTTGTCATAGGCTTCTCTTGGATATTTGGAAGGGCTTTTGCTTCAATCATGGGTTGAGGTGTACTGCTAAGGGATAATTTTGCTATATGCTTTCCCTTAACTTTTGATAGGATTTGAAAAAGAACTCTTTATGGGGTCTAATAGGTTCAATAGGCTTGATCCAAAAGAAATCTAATGAAAAGTTCCCACAAGAAGACATAGGATTAAAGCCACTATGATGCATAGTAAATATCTCATTTCCAAATGGAAAATTCAAACATTTATGCACAACCGATGGGATGGAATTCATGGAGCGAAGCCATGGATAGCCTAACTTCACATGAAATTTGTCCGATGATGGGATGATGGTGAATGAGACATTTAATGTTTTTGGTCTAACCTTTAGAGGGAGAATTTTCAAGCCAATCATAGGGCAAGAAAAACCATTATAGGTTTTGATCCATGCTTTCAATTTTTCATATGTATCTTGATAGAGTTCATGCACAAATAGGAATTCTTCAATGATCACGTTCTCTACACAGACAGGATCAATTAATATCCCATTAGTAGGCTTGTCATTGATTCTTCCAGCAATGCAAAGAGGACCATCGGGTGCATGTTTAAGTATGTCTTGTTGTGAGAAAGAAATATCAAGCGACTTCTTAGTTAGGGCCTTACGAGGTTTAGCATCAATAAATGCAATCAAATGATCTACAAGGTTGTTGTTTATGTTTTCATTATCTATTTCAACATTCATCACATCATTCTTTGTTTCACTAGCTTTGACAAAGGAGATATTATGATTAGGCATAGGATTGCTGAAGATTTGAAAATTTTGATTAGGAGGAGCTACATACTTATTACCTTGGTCATTCACACCTCCAATTCAGATATGATTAGAATCAATGAGGTCTTGCACACTATGTTTAAGACACTTGCAATGTGTTGTATCATGTCCATTTTGTTGATAGAAATGGCAATAGGAATTTGGTCTGTAGTTATGAGGTAAAGGCTCAGTAGGATCAAGATCTCTGATAGGAGGTATGGAAATCAAATTCTTCTCAAAGAGTTGCAACATGGTATTATGAAGGGTATCAGGTAGAGGTGTAAATTGTCTATTTCTATCCACAAAGGCATATAATTTTGTTGTTTTTATAGTAACCACTTGGGTGTTAACATTTTGATTGGATTTAGGGGGGTTAAGTTGGAGGACGCCCTTATTTTGTCTCTTGAAAGGTTGATATTTATTTTTAGGTGTAGATTCAGAATTTTCAAAATAGTTAGAGGGAGTTTTCACTTCATGACTACTAGCCAAATTTTTGTAATCACAAAGGGTTGTGCAGAATTGTGTGAAGGAAGGAAATCTCATCATCTCAAGCTTTGTTTTAATTTTGTCTTGAAAATTGGAAATAAACATTCTTTGAAGATTGGCATCATGAATCTTAATGTTTATTTATGAATAAAGCATTTGAATTGTGCTATGAAATTATTTTCTCATCATCCTTTTGTTTACATGTCATCAAGTCATCTAAAGTCATCTTGGGACCCATGTGAATATGGAAGTGGTTGTAAAAGGAATAAATAAGTTCATTGAGTGAACCAATTGAATTATTCAGTAAGGAGAAAAACCACTATAAAGCAATATCTTTCAAGGATCTAGGAAATAGCTTAGCCAAGAGTTTATCTTCAAAAATGAAGTCACTACATAGGGCGGTGTAAGCAGAAACATGACTAATGAGATCTCCTTTCCCACCATATTTCTCAAATATAGGAACCTCTATACATTGTTCCATTTGTGCTCTCAATATCTCCAAGGATAAGGGATTAGTTTTTATGTATTGTGAAGGTTGGCCATAGTTTTTTTGGTTTAAGGTGCCGATTTTTTGTTGAAGGGATGACATGTTTTGAAAAAGTGTGTTAAGGATCAGATCATTGTTGGTATAGTGAGATGGAGGTGAATAAGGTGGAGTGGTGTATGTTTGTGGAGGGTAAGTGAATTGTAGGTTGGTAAGGTGGGATGGTTGAGGAGATATGAGATTTGAGTGCACAAAGGTAGAGGGACTCCCAATGGAAATACCTAAGGAAGTGTTGACATTGCTAGTAGGTTGAATGGTTGTGGTAACATGAGTATTAGTGTATGTAGGAATACAGGTGAGGGTTGTGGAAGAAGGAATTGAATTTCCACCTTGGCTTTGAGTATACCCTAAATCTTGAGCACAATTAGTCATGGTGGGGATGTTCTTATTAACAAGATGGCCTAAACTTAGCACTATATCTATTCCATGTTCAGTTTCAAGCATTTTCCTCATATTATCTAAAGTAGGAATGACACTAGTATCAATGTTTTCAGTATTCACAAAGTCTTGCAACTTTTCTATGTCTTCATCCATTATTTTTATGTTTTCTTACAGGATATGAGCAACATCATGCACATTGGTTGTAGGAAGGGAAGTTCTTGGAAATGAGTTATGAAGGCTATGATCCATAGAGGGTTGATTATCAACACTATTAGTGAAAGAGTTGGAGAACCCAAAATCCGCGGTGAATGGTGTATCGTGGGATGAAATGAGTCTCAAACTATGTCTCACAACAGTATTGCTAATAGGACACCAAGTTGTAAAGCTCATACAAGATTCACAAACTTAGTGTACACACCCAAAATGGAAAGAGGGTGAAATGCAAAGCAATGACCTAGAATGTAATATGTAAATGCAATTTTTAGATCCTAAATAAGGTAAATTTTTTATCACACAATGCAAAAATATGAAAATGATGTTTTGTAAATGCAATTTTTAAATCACACAATGCACTAACTTTATCAAATTAAATTAAATATGATCAATTTAACTTAATAGAAAATTTGTACACTAAAACAAAAATTTGAAAATAGAAAAATAGAAAAATGAAATGCAGAAATAGATGTTTTAGTGCCCAAAACATCAGGAAATGACCCTATTAGGGACTCATTCACCCTAGGGAAAATGGGTCCTCGGTTAGGGTTGTTTAAAAAATAATATAGATTTTTTAGATGATTTTAGTGGTTTCCAAATTATGATCAGAAACAATAAGTTACAATTTGATTTTTCAGTATTCACAAAGTCTTGCAACTTTTCTATGTCTTCATCCATTCTTTTTATGGTTTCTTACGAGATATGAGCAACATCATGCACATTGGTTGTAGGAAGGGAAGTCCTTGGAAATGAGTTATGAAGGCTATGATCCATAGAGGGTTGATTATCAACACTATTAGTGAAAGAGTTGGAGAACCCAAGATCCACGGTGAATGGTGTATCGTGGGATGACATGAGTCTCAAACTATGTCTCGCAACAATATTGCTAATAGGACACCAAGTTGTAAAGCTAATACAAGATTCACAAACTTAGTGTACACACCCAAAATGGAAAGAGGGTGAAATGCAAAGCAATGACCTAGAATGTAATATGTAAATGCAATTTTTAGATCCTAAATAAGGTAATTTTTTTATTACACAATGCAAAAACCTGAAAATGGTGTTTTGTAAATGCAATTTTTAAATCACACAATGCACTAACTTTATCAAATTAAACTAAATATGATCAATTTAACTTAACATAAAATCTGTAAACTAAAACAAAAAATACAAAATACAAAAATGAAATACAAAAATAGATGTTTTAGTGCCCAAAACATCAAGAAATGGCCCTAATTAGGGACTCATTCACCCTAGGGAAAATGGGTTCTAGGTTAGGGTTTTTAAAAAAATAATATAGATTTTTTAGATGATTTTAGTGGTTTCCAAATTATGATCAGAAACAATAAGTTACAATTTGATTTTTTGTGAATTTAATGTTGAATGCAAGTGAAAAATGTGATAAAAAGATAAAATAGGAGACCTAATTTGATGTGCAATTTTGTTTCAATTTTCAAATGCAAGTTAATGATGATTAAATTTTATTTAAATGAATTGCAAAATGACTATTTTTTTTGTATTTTTCATATTTCAAGAGATGCAAAAATACAATCCTAAAACCCTAAATGAAATGAAAATTTAATTCAAGTTAAACAACCATAAATGAGACTCAATTCAATGCAATACAAATGAATGCAAGATCTAAATCTATGGTGAAAATGGACTCCAAAATCAAAAAAATTACAATGATCAAACTCAGGTTCACCACAATGAAATGGGTGAACAATAGGTTGGGGGTTGATTGAAAGAAAAAGGGGGTTTGCCAAAATGCTAGAAGATAAACCTATTCTCCACTATTTCATTTAGGAAATGAGATCTAACAACGAAATGATTTTCAACCAAAAGGTGAGTCAAATAAAATTATGAATTTGCAAATTTCCCTTTTATGCAAGGACAGGGGTCCCTATTAGACAACACTTTGGAGAGAAAAATTAAAAATAGAAAATCAAACCCAAAATGCAAGCTATAAAGTGCTTATAATAGATTAAGCTCAATTCAGATGGAACCAGAAGATAAAATGCAAATATGAGAATGGGAAAGTGATGTGTACCAGTCACCAAAATTTATTTTTTAAAGCAAACTAAGCACTCATTCTCCCTATGGCGAATGGGTCTTGGCTAAGGCTCCTGAAAATCTAATTTTGGGTTTTGTTCTGCTATGTCTGCACTCCTAGATTCTTGAATCTCATGGTCAGAAAACCAAAAATAAATCCTTTAGGTCCATTTCCATGAAATTGCAAGAATGGTGACGACAAATGCAACTTTGAAAACTTTACAATTTTTCTCTTCAATAGATCTTTCACCTAAAATTTGCAAACACACATCAAGAGGGGAAAATATTGTTTTGTTGGTGAATGGGGGTTTGCCTTGGTCAAACCCCATTTTGGTAATTAAACCTTATAATGAAATAAAATAGCATGAAGGAATGAAGGAATGATGAATGAACAATTTCAATGTCACAACTCACCAAAACCTTGTTTGAACCTTGGAATGTGGATCTGCAACTTGCATGAAATGGTTTCAATGGATGTGGATCTTGATCATGAAACTTGATTTGAAACAATTCCTTTGAATGCTTGAATGGATCTTGAACACTACATCAACACATTAGCTCAAATAACATGCATGATGCAAAAAGACTTTGACATGATAATAGGATGTTGATTGCTGCAATAATCCTTCAATAATTCTACCCTTTAATGTCTTGAAAATACTCTTGATCTCATAAACTTGCTATAGGAGTGCTCTCTTGAAAATTCTAGGTGCTCATGAAAAATTTCTAGGTGAAACATAGTGAAATGACATCTTATTTATACATATGTCAAAATTAATTCTTGAAATTCAAATAACACAAACCAACATGTGAATACACATTTGAAATTTAGTTCCTAGGCCTAAGTTTTATGTTAAGTGTTATGTTATGGCATTGATGAATGTTGGGTTTCATCCCTCAAAAATTGTAATTAATTAGGCTTGGATTTGAGTTAAAGGGGCCAAATAAGGCATAACTAACCTCAATTGATTAATAAAGCCCTAGATTAGTGTGAAAGTGTAAAGGTACACCTTACAACACCATAAATAAGGCCCAATTAAGTCCATTTTATTTAATAAGACCCTAAACTTAACGTGAATATGTAAAATACATATTACAACACTAAATTAAGGCATAATTTAGTTCATTTTATCATTATTAATTCCCCAAATTAAGTGTGAAAAGGGATACATTTTCCTACACTACACTATGTAGCGGTCTGTACAGTAGTGTATGTCTCTCCTTATCTCTCATGGGGTTTGCATGTCATTAAAGCGTATAGCCTCATCTCGCATCAGCAATCTAAAGATATGATGTATGTCCTTGAGCGTAACTATCATCTCCCCTGTTGGGAGATGAAAAGTGGAAGTATTTGTCTTTCACAACTCGATGAGTGTCATCAGCATAGCATGATATATCTCATCAGTAACATGATATATACCCAAAACAGTCCAATTTTCTATAAATTTTGCTCATCCTCCAGTGATAGTCAAGCAAATTTCTCTCAAAGTAACAAAAACAAGTTTCCTCCTAAATGTTGTTGAGCGCACAGTGAGACCTATAACAAACAAGAGGAATCACCAGTCATATAGCGAAGTCAACAATAAAGCATTCAAAAGTAAAGTAGTTGTAAAGAAGGACAAAGGAGACTTTCTAGGACAGAGGCACCATCTTGGGACATGGGCACCATTTTTGGGATTGGGATGCCCAAAGTGGACACTATCACCTAGTTTGGATAGGGACGCCATGATTTCTGAGAAAATCTTGAAAAGTGCAAAATAATGAAATAAACTATAGGGAAAAGGAATTGACAACTCACTATTGGCTCCACTGTGCCTCATGCAATGTCCACTCGCAGGACCTCGAGCCTCGGGGGCTGGTATGGTTGTTAGCTCAACATCCTTGCTCCTCGATGCAATGGTATCTCTCTACAAACCTCAAAAAGGTAAAAGTGAAAATGAAGGTCAAAAAGATAATTTTACACTAATATATAGTCAAATTACTACAAGTATATCTCATTCAATTCACCATAGAGGGGGAAACCAAACTCTGATTTTGATGCCATCTATTGTGTTGGATTTGTAGTTGGACATCCCCAATCATATCCAATGTTTGTTGATAATTAGTGTTGTGATCTCATGACCCTATCATAACCATTTACTTCACCAAGCTTAGAAATTTGATGCAATTAGATTGCTACCCTGATTTCACCTCCGTAAAGTAAGAAAAATCGGGGGGCATACATCTACCCTCAAATTTTATTCTCTTTAGAAGTTGACATGTTTGTTCAAGATGATGTTCAAATACCTAACAAATCAATTTTGCAAGATGTGGTTCCTAACATTGTGGTTTTTCAAATGGGGGCTTCATTCTTCCATTCACGAAATGATTAATAATATCCATATGAGTATCCTTTTTATACAACATGATTTATTTTCAGTACTTAGCTTGCTTATGCATGTATTTTCATATGGCTGCTAAAGTGGGGGCTAAATGTAGCGTCAAAAATCGTACTCCCTTGTAGGTGATAGTAAAATTTCACACTTATTTTAGACCTATTTTAGTGACCCTTACATTTATGCATTTTCAGCACCTCTTAACTAGGCCGTAATTTCCTAATTTATGCATTATAAGGCCTATTTTATCATTTTCCAACAAATTGAAAATATTAAACAAATGCATCCAATTATTATTTTATCACCGACACTCAATGTCTTAGAAAATAGGGCTAGGACACCCTAGGGCATATGGGTCCCCCTATTCTGTCGGGGACCAATTTTGGATATGTTGGTGTGAGTATTTTAACATTCAAAATTCAAATTGTAAATGTCGGCTATCAGGATCTAATCTTTAGAAAATTAGAGAAATTCCTATAAATACCTAGTCTTTTCATCATTTCAAACTAGAGAAAAGCAATAAGAGAAAAAAAAAAGGAGAAGTAAGAAATCATTACATTCCACCACAAACATTTGAATTTACGAGTCTTCAAATTCATTTGCAAATTCGGTCAAGTCTTATGTCATGATTGAAGATTGATGCCAATAGAAGAGCATGATGTATTCTAGGTTTTGGAGATGCATTTGGCCATTTCCTTCAATATAATGACTTGTTTCCTACTGTTCTCATCTTCAAGACTCATCCTATTTTTTGCCTAAAGCAAGGTATCATCATATTTCAGATTTACTAAGGGTTTTTTTACTTCCTCTTAGGTAGATCTTGTCATTTTCATATAGAAATCCTTCTTTAACACACTTGAGTAGGGTTTTATGCATTTTTAGCTCATAACAACCTTAGATGCACTTAAGGTTAGGGCACACACACTGTTATCAATCCATTTTATTGGCTATTATGGAGGTATAAATACCAAAATAGGGTTTTGAGTGAGGCAAACTCCTATATAGCCACCCCTCCATCTCTTTTACAGATTTATTATAGGTCTAGATCTGAAGAAGATGGTCTATAGGGTATGTTGGTGTTTTTTCTTGCTAAGCCCAAATATTCTCTAAAGGAGTGTCGTGCCTTATGCTTGAGGACATCTAGGGCTAGGAAGCCAACACAACGAGCAAGGGTTCTGAGGCCTTTGCTCCTACTCTTTAGGCTCTGTGGAACCAAGGAGGGTGTTCCTTAATGTGTTCTTATAATTTTCATTTTTGTCTTAAGAACACTTCATACTCAAACTTGTCCCTATTTGGATGCAATTAGATGTGATTTGTCAAAGGCTCGACCAACCTTAAACAAATAACCCTAGGTTGCTAGGAACGTTAGGTAACTTTGAGATTTTCATCTCATCATGAATGAAATATGAAATGAGTATTGTTCTGACTTTGAATCCATGAGTGGGCGTTCTCTGATGTCAATAAACTATGAGAATCCTAGATGAACAATCCAATGCCTCATCAAATTGGGTAGGATTCAAGCATGAAATATTCAGTCATATGCAACACTTCAACCTAGTAGGTGAATGTTTCTACAATGCATTACATTAAAGGAACTTCATTGTATTTAAAGCATAGTTACTTATCAAAATCCTTAGCTCATTGTGACAAATTTACAACTCTTCCTTAAGCATTTAATTAGCTCATTGAGCTGAAGCAAACAAAAGAATCATACATTTCAAGCAAACCTTTGAAAAGGAAATAAAATTACACTTGTTAATTTCACTCACAATCCATCACAACAACACACAGGAGAACAGATACTTTAAATTTTTTAGATTTCTTTCAATATCAGTAATTACATAAAACCATTTAAGAGTACTTCATACATATACCCTCCCCAAGACAAAGTAAAGGTAGATTCATGAAGAATTATGCATTCTATGAGTGTGCTCTGCCCTACCAAAACCTTACTGGATCCAAAAATCCGACCCTTGCAATGAGCCTTGAGATCTCTTTTATAACACAAGAGAGCGACAAGCTCCAGGCTCATTGCAATTACATTTCATTCAAATTTTCATTTCAAAAATAATTTCATCTGCATTTCAAAATTCCCTGATAGTTCGATGCAATCATTTTATCACATAAGGGAATCGAAATAATTACAACCCTCATAACTAGTTGGTGTCACCATCGCTTCACAAAAAAAAATTCCTTTAAGGCCTTGTCATTAATGTCCATGTCGAAACCCAAAAGCAACAGCATCATCATCACAACAAAATTGAAAAGCATGGAAAAACACACCATCACCCAGAGCTTGAAGTAGCACCATGGCCACATTATAGATGGTTGATCCTCATTTTCTCCTTGGTAGGAGGCAAAACCACCACCTCGTCCTCATTATCATGCTTCTTTACACTAGAACCAGAACCATCACACGGTGCCACTGCAGTAATCGGAGAAACCACAAGGACCTCCTCATTGACACCAGCCATTTCAGTCAAAGCAGTGAGGAAATAGCCATAATCAGAGTCAGTCTCTGAGCCATCATCATCAGAACTTCCAAAGATATCAATGGGAAATTTTTATCGACCTAGAGAACCACGATTGTATCTCAACTTGGCTCTCGAACCCCTTCCTCGCTCTGTAAACCTTCCATTTTTTCCTGATGCCGCCACCTCTGCTTTTGCAACCTTGCTTTTGAGCTGAGAGCTACACCTGATGACCCTAGGGGCAGGTTTCATTTTTTTAATCTTTGGGTTGAGAGAGCCTTGAAGACTATCTAAATCATCAGATGGAGAATTGCCACCTAATTTTTGAGTTTTTCCCCTTGCTGACCTGCGCACAGCCAATGGAGGAGCAGTATACTTATTCATCTTGCACCAATGTTCAGACCTCCACAAAAGTAATCACTTAAACACAAAGCACTCCAAAAGCTTAATTGTCATGGTGAAAATGAGAGAAACATCATCTTTATTTATCAAGCAAATTGATGGAGTGGTCATCAATGCTCCAATTGAAGCACGAGCAAATAAGTGATTATTCATTGACATCGGAATCACCACCATTAATTCCCAAGTACATGGAAATCAGTGTACTATCAATCATGATTTCCAGGAAAATATCCTTTCACATGCATGGAGATCAGGCTCATATCCTCTGAAGAGCTTGCGCCATTAATGCTCGTCACTCATAGAGCTCAAACAGCCATGACATGGCTGATTTCGAAGTTTGAAAGTAATTTGTTGATGCGCCAACGTGCCGACTGGTTGAATGACTTGGATTGAGTCAAAACACTTTGAAAAATCCATGTTGTTGCATGGCAGGTGCATCGGCTGATGATAGTCCTCCCCATCGGAAAACATTTGTACCACCCACGGGCCCCATCAAGCCTCCATGTGATGCCAGTCGAGTCCACGTGGTGTCATTGCGTAGGCCTTGCAAGGCATTAGGTGAAGCCATTAAATATTTTGCACAGCATGCATGCTACGACTCAGATCAAGTCCCATCGGTGCATCATGGTTGTAGATCCTTTGTCATGAGAGATCAAGTCGATAGTGGGAAACAAGTCCCACACGATACAAAAGACATGTGGTGCAATCGCGCGCACCATGCAACCCATCCAGAATGCATTATTTTAATACTGCACGGCATGTGCACAAGGGCCAGGATTCATGGATCAAATCCAATGGCTTGGATTTTAACACATGCTTGCAGTTGTTCATAAGAAGAGGGGCCATGGGCCAGGTGGCGAGCATCGAGCCTTAAGACATTAAAGACTTGAAACATAAGTCTTTAAAATAAAAATATTAAAATCTCACATACCCAATGATTGATGAACCTAGGTAACAGGGTCGGTTTAGCAATGGGAGCAATGCTATAAGTCGCAACTAAGATGATTGGTGACCTGGTACAGCAGGTCAACATGAAAATATAACATAAAGGGTTTGATAGATGAAAATTTTAAACAAGGGTGGAAAAACCCCAAAACCCTACACAAGACCCTTAAGTAGAAGGGTAATAATTTGATAAATTTTCATGGAACCAATAAAAATTTGTAAAAATTTAAAAGCTCTATCAGGGTAGACATCAGAGAGAAAACAGAGAGCTACATGATCAAATTTGAAGTTTCAAAAAAGGCCTTGGGTGACTCTATCCCCCATTTTAAATGTTAGATCCAACTTTCTATGACAGGTACATATCACTCATCACTTGCAATATCTACTTGCAAGTTATTTCAGTCTATTAATCCTCAAGATATTGCAATTTTCATATTAGAGTACATATTTGAATTAGGTCAATTATAGAAAATCAACTTCAGTCCATTTTTAAGACTCGAAAGGATCAAATCCATGTCTATTTGACTCACCTTCATGGTAGAAAGTCAATATAAACACCTTGTTGATTTGCATCCAAATGTACCTTGGAAAAAAAAGAAAAACAATCCTAGATTTTATGCACTAAACTTAGGGTTCCCTTTTTCCAATGTTACAATATTATATAATATAATATATAATTATACTATATATAGTATATAATATATGAAAACATAGAAAAATGGGATAAGGTGTTGGTGAATCACAATGGAGTGAGGACCTATGACACCCTTAATCCTATTTTATTAGAGAATGAGATCTCCCAAAGGTAGGATTGAGTTTCAACCCTTAGGTGAGTCAACCCTATTAGAAGATTTGTTGTTTCCCTTATGACAAAAAATGGTAAAATATGACTGAAATGCACTTTAGGGAGATAAACTAAAAATTCTTAGAGCTCAATTGTGCAATGTAAAACTTGAAATGCACATTTAAAACTTAATACTAACAGAAACAATAATTTACAAGCATGTTTGGGGGTTGCAGGGTGATATCTACTAACCTAGAAAAGCTAGTCTCAAGAACTCTAGAAGGACACTTTCACCAAAACTGGACACTTGAGCCACTAGGAGAATGAGTCTTTGTAGGAATTTTCTACTCAAGTTTTTGGGTCCTCTGGAGGTGGATTTGAGATGATGTTTTCCCCAGGTTTCACTACCGAAAAGTCAAAAATAAATTTGGGATCTAATTTTTCCTGTCTTGACAACTTTGATGACAACTTTGCAAAATTTTGCTTATGATCAACTTTCAATCATTCTTCACCTACAAATTTATACATACAAAGAGAGGAGAAAATGGTTGTTTTTGGTGGATAAGGGTTTGCCTTGGTCAAACCCTAATTTGGTAATTAAACCTTGATAATGAAAAATGATAAAATGTAAGGAATGATGAATGAACAAGACTTGTTACACCTCACCAAACCCTTTAATGGTTGCCCTTAGGGGACTGAAGTCTAGCACATCTCTTTAAGGATTGGATCTTGCATGAAATGGCTTGATTTCTTGATAGATATTGATGCTCAAATGCTTGCTTGAAACTTGAAACCTATCACAATGTTAGCTCAATAACATGCATGAACACATAAATATTGATATCATGATAGGATCTTGAATGTTGCAATAAATGATTGATAAATTTTATCTCCAATTCTCTTGCAATAGTCTTTACTCTTGTGAAGTTCACCTCTAGCATGTTAGATTTGAATTGATAAAAAGACCTTGTATGTATAGGTGTTTCCTTAATTACCTAACAATTAAACACCATAAGCCGGCCTTTGCAATTTAAATTTAGACCATTAAAATTCTGCCAAAAACATTTTAGAAAATGGGATCCAAGACTTAAGGAGGACCCATTCGCCACAAATGGGTCCTAGGCCCTAAACCTAGGACACACATTTTCCAAGATGTGTAATTAAGTGTATGCATTGATTAAATGTGGGTTTCCCTTTCAGAAAACAAAAAATAATTAGGTTTGTGAATGCATAATTGGGCCAATTAAAGGCTTAATTAAGTCCAATTAATTAAGGGGATGCAAACATAGTGTGAAAATGTAAAGGTATACATTTTTCAACACTATAATAAATAATATAGTATATAGTATGTAATATATATTATATAATTTATAATATATATATTATATACTATATACTATATTATATAATATATATACTATATATAGTATAATATAGATATTATGTATTGTTAATTTAAAATATATTTATTATATATTAATAATATAAAGTATTTTAAAAATAGTAAACATAAGGGATATCCATTACAAATAGATATTTGTTTTGTCTAACAAAATCAATAGCCTCAAGATTTAGCTTGGCGGTGTCATACCTAGATTTAGTCAACTATAAAATCATGTTTAGAATTTTTTCTTAGTTTTTCAGAGTTTTCCCTTGTGGCTGATGACTTTTTTTATCCAAATTTGATGAAACAAAAAGGGTTTATTGAGAAAATTCTCAGCTTTCCACCAATATAAGATATGCACCTTTTTTTAAATTTAATAGATTTATATTATTTATTTTTTACATGAATTATGATTAAAGTCTTGATTGATGGGGTAATTGAAAGACATATATAATTCTCAAACAATTTCACATTTTTTGAATTTGAAATATGTGACACATTCTATACTTCCCATACTATATAGGATTAAAAAAATTGAATTTCATAAATTTTTGACCAAGTTGTGGTGGTCAGACAAACAAGTTTTAATATTTTAAAAAAGTTCGAATAAAAAATTTATAACTAATTATATTGAAAGTTTCAATTTTTTTTTCTTGTACTTAGGTTGGTAGACATACACCTACTTTTTTATTTTTTTCCTTGAAATTTAGTATTGCATTGAAATTTCAAATTTTCACCAAATACATTTACTTTTTTCCAAAAAAGGACTAGTAGCTTAGAAACTACATTCAATTTGTTACAACTTTTGCTTACATATTTTTCAAGTTATGTTAATAACCTATTCAAATTTTTATGTCAAGTTGTCTAACTCTATTTTCCTAAATTTTTATTGCCACTTAAGGGCCTAGTTTAGACCCCCATGATCCTGGATTGACCCAGATATGGATATGGAGATGGAGATGAAGGAGAGGGATATATCAAGATGGAAGAGATAAATATATAGAGAGGGATAGTGAGTGAGAGTATGCAACTAGGATATATGAAAAGATAAAGATAGAGATAGGAAGTGATATATAAAGAGAGGTAGAGAGAGGGAAAGATATAGGAGTAGAGATAGGGAGATAATGAGATAAAGATAGAGAGGGATATGGAAGAATAAATATGGAGAGATAAAGATAGAGAGGTACAAAGATATAGATATAGAGGTATAGGAAGATGAAGAAGGAGAGAGAGAGGAAGAGAGATGGATGGATGGATAAAGATAAGGATGCATGTCTAGAGATATAGGGAGAGAGGAAGAGGGATAGAAATAGATAGGGAGATAGGGAGAGAGAGGTGGTGAGATAGAGTGATAGAGAGATAAAGATACAAGGAAACATAGAGAGGGGAGAGGGACAAATAGATAGAGAGAGAAATAGAGATGGAGAGAGAGATAGAGAGGGAGAGAGAAATAGGAAGTGATAGAGAGAGGGAGAAAGAAAGAGGGAGAGATAGAGATATGTGATAAGAGATAGATATATAGAGATATATGGGAAGAGAAAGGGAGAGAAGTGGATATTGAGAGATATATATGGGGATAAAGGAGTGAGGGAGGGATGGAGCAAGATAGAGAGAGGGAGAGAGAAAAAGGGAGAGAGATAGGTAGAGGGAGAGAGAGAGAGAGAGGGGGGGGGGAGATGTTACATCCCAATTGTGAAGTTACTATTTACTATTTCTACAAAGGGTAAATATGAATGTAATGTGAAATCTGGAGATGCTTGTGGGTGATCCCACAATGTTGGTTTACAATTTTTGGGAGATTCTTTTTTTTGTTGAAATCACATATTTTTAAAAAATATAATCATTTAAGCCTTAAAAATTTCTACTTTAAGGATTCCAATTGAATATGGTTTGATTAAACCACCTTAGATCAAACCCCCTTGGATAGAACCCTGCTAGTATTAAACCATACCTGTAACAAAGTCTCCTTTGTACCTATCAAAATGCTAATAAAAACCACTTTTGATTTACCTTTGGTGGATCAAAAGAATTAATTTAAAATTTGTTTTTTGTAAGTATGTAGTCCTTATTTTAAGCTTCCCACAAAGTATAATTTTAAATAAATCTAATTTAATTATTATATTTATTTTTTATTTCTTGTGAATGTAGGTTTTTCACCGAAAATCAAGCTCTTTGTTATTGTGGGATCACCCTTGTACCTTTTTATCAATATGAATTTTATCTCATTTGATGTTGTTTCATTTCATACTATCTCAGTTGATGTTATCCATGGTAAAATACTGCATATATGTGAATAGATGGTTATTGAATTATTGTTATTCTAACTTCAAAGATGTTTATAGATGTTGCTTATTATTGTGAACAATTGACTACCAAGTGCATGTGTTAGTGGTTGTAGGTAGATGTTCATTCTCTAGGGGGAGGGGAGATATCACTCGGGAGAAGATCTTGGTCGGGTAACCGATAAATGTAACTATTTGAGCATAAACACACACCACCTTAGATTGAGTGAACTAAGTCAGTTTGTGTGGGTTATAGGTAAGTCAGCCATAACTTGTATGTTTGCATAAGGAGTTTTGTTTACTTCTGCATGCATTTATGAGTGATGTTTATCTATTTGGTTTATGAGATCTATCTTATGATATTACGATCATATTGATAGGTGGGATGAAGGTGGAATTTTGTTTATATACATGCACATGCATGACAAGAGGATCTAACGACACGTTTATGCATATGTATAGATATACCACATGTACACACCTATCAATATGATGGTAATGTAATGGATGTATGTGAATCAAATGAGGACATATATATATGTGTATATATATATATATGTGTATATATATATATATGTGTATATATATATATATGTGTATATATATATATATGTATATATATATATGTATGTATATATATATGTATAGTATATATATATGCATATATATATATATGTATATATATATGTATATATATGTATAGTATATATATGTATATTATATATATGTATATATATGCATATATATATACTATACATATATATATACATATATATATATACATATATATATATACACATATATATGTATAGTATATATATGTATAGTATATACACCTATCCATATGTATCTACATATCAATACAAGCGTACGTTGACAAATGGATATGCTCATATGTATGCATCTATATGGTATACCTACACATATGTGTACATAGAGGTATATACAGGTATACATATATATATATGCACACATCCTATTTAATGTGGATATTATATTATTATTTCCTTTGAATATATATATATATATATAAATGTATGTTGACTGGCTTACGATATATGTGTTTATTTATTGAATATATATATATATATGTTTATTAAATATATACTATATATAGCATATAGTTTATAGCATATGAAATCACTTCAAGCATGGGTTGTTTATCTCCTTTCCATTTTTTCTCTTGTCTTCCATGGAGGTTTATGTTTATGCACATTTAAAAAATAGGAGGGCTCCGGTCCTCCATGAGGGTCTCATTCTTCTAATCATGTAGCATGTTAGACCTCTTCGCCCTGCCCCTGCTATTAAGGGCAAGGAGAAGTTTTTGAATGAATTTTTTGGTTCGTCTAGCTAACATACCAACAGTGTTGAAGAAGATGAGTGGGGTGAAGAGGATGATTATGACTCCCCATCCCTTAAGGCTACCTCCTCGAAAAAGAGGAAGAAGGGTATCCTTAAAAGAAATCAAGCTGCTAAGCACCTTGTTCTTTCCGATAGTGAGGATACGAAGGTGGGCTCAGACGATTCCTCTCCCAAGAATGTTGTTTTGGCTATTGGCCAGGGTGAAGTCAAAGATGGAGGCAATGAGGAGGGTTTGCAGGAGAATGTGTTGGCTATATAGACTAAGGATAAGTCAAGGAGGGCATCCAAACGCATTGCCAAACTGAAGAACCAAGCCTTGAAAATTTTAGCAAAGGATACCAAGGTGATTTATGAGGAAAAGGCTTTTGGTGAAAGGGCAGTGGGAATTCATGACTCATCGGTTCATACCATGCCCAATGAGGACCTACAGGAGGAAAATATGGGTCAAGATGAGGAGGGTGCTAAGAAGCAGAGTGCTAAGTCAGAGCTTCTAAAGGTAAATCCCCTTTTTGAGGACTTTTCTTATCTAAATGATGATTCTACCTCAATGTTTGAGTTGTTGGACATGGCTAGGGCTAGGATCACTGATACTTTTAAATTAGCTAAGTGGACTCTTCAAGAGTTTAATAAAGTCAACATTAAAATAAGGGGTTTGAAGGAGAACTTGAAGAATGTTTTGAAAAGCTTGGTGTCAGGCATTCTGATCAACAGAATTGTGGACCTTGAGGGTTTCTTCCATGATTTCAAATCTCTGTGTGAAGAACATTTGTCTGGTTTAGAAGCCAAGGTTGTGGGCACTAATGTTGACATAAAGAATATTCTCCATGTGTGCCATATTTTTTTTAAGAATAGTGTGAACTCCTCGGAAGTCCTATTCTGAAATATTAGTGAGCTCAGGGAGGACCAATTGTACTTTTTTGAATTAATGGAGAAAGAACACTCGGCCAAGGGCAAGGGGAAAAAAGGTGTGAAAGATTATAGTAAAGGCCCTATTGTTAAAGGGTTTGTTGATTGGAAAAAGTCCTTTGAAGCTGAGAAGAAGGAGCTACTAGACATGATTGATTTGCATAGGAGCTAAGAGCTTAAGGTGGCCAACACCTTAAGCAATATGAAGTAGTGCTTTGTTCTCTTTGTCTGATGTTTTCTTCATGTTGGGTCTTGGTTTCCTTTATGTTGTTGGGTGTTGTTGATGATTTATTGTTTTATCTCTCATGTAGCACTCTGTCTATTTTTTTTTTGGTTATGGTCTATTGCTGGTATCTTTTTATAGCATCTTCTAAGTAGCATTTTGTATCTTAAGTTGTAAAGTGTTTCAAGTCCCTTCAAAACCTATTTTTCCCATATAATCAAAATATTTGAAATTGAAATATTTATGAGAATTGATTTAATGTAAACTTCAATTCATGTATTTAAACTTTGGCTTAAAACATGTCGATATAGTTTAAAGAGATGAAACTCAACTTTGGAACAATTGTGGCTCTGTGGAAATCATGCAATTCTAGCTATCAAATGTGCAGAGATAAATTAATGAAATACATGGCTTTGACTAAGTTGATATTTGAAATAAATGAAAGCACAAACCAATTCCAATGTAGTTAATGATTTTAATCGACCCAACCTAGAAAATAGTCGATATTAGCTATGTGTTAAAGAAATATGATTGACTTCTTCTATGCATATGAAAATCGTGCCATCTCACAAATTTGGCGCCACCTCTGTTACCATTTTCCTATAGGTGTTGATTTATGAATTTATCCATGTGCATTGGAAATAGTCTTTGTGATGCTTGTAAATTGGGAAATCGATTCATTATGTTTATTGCTAAGTACAGGCTTAAGTTGGCACCACCTCCAGATTGAATGATTCAAAATGGGAGTGGTGTCGAACTACATGCCATAACTGTAGGAAGCTTTGAGGCTGGTTGCTCTATAAATAGTTTCCCAACTTCTTGCAACACATTATCTTTGGTGCTATCTCATTCATCATATTCGAATTACCTTGTGCATTATTTGTGTTTCATTCTTATCATTTTTGGAGTGAACATTATTTACAACCATCATTCATATTTTTGTGTAACCATTATTTCCATAAAAGGAGGTGTATCATACCAAAGGAATATTCCTTTGTTGGTTATTACATCTATGCTTTACCAGTTTATAGTATCTGATTTTTGAGTGAGAAAAGAGTGGACCTTGTGAGGAATAATTGTTTATTTATGAAAGAAGAGTGTTTTCAACAAGAGTGGGAGTGGGAATTGATTTGTGAAGCAAAATTGAGCTATAGGAGAAGGGTGCATTGTCATCATTTTTGGAAAAGCGATAACAGGCATGGGATATTCTTCTTCTTATTATTTGTAAGAATTATTATGTTGCATGAAAAGTTTTTTTTGTTTGAGCTATAAAAAGTATTTAGCATTAATTTTGAGAAAAGGGAATTGAAGCTTTTAGGCTACTTTTATAATGTGTTTTTAAGTACTCCATGATAGGAGAGATTTTTTGACACAAGTAGTTAAATATACTAGATATGTCAAAGAGATTGCTTGACACAAGTAATTAATTATATTATACTAGATATGTCAAAGAGATTGTTTGACATTGGTATTTAATTATGTTACATGTGGTACAACATATGTATTTAATTATACTAGATATGTTTAATCATGGGATGCAATGTGTTTGTATTTACTCTATAGTAGGAGATGGGTGTTTATCATAAGTATTATATACTAAGTATGATTGAACATGAAAAACACATATGATAAGTCATTGATTTAACTAGGAAAGCTTGTGTTTACTCCTAGGAAAGGGAATCTAGTATGGGAGGGAGTTTAAGTGCTTACAAGTTAGTAGGTCTATACCAAGTAGATTGTTTTGAAGATAGGATATTTGGGATGACGGACTATCCATTGAAGGATATTCCTAGCTTGTGTACTTTCTAGTTAAGTAGGTAGATTATATGTTGTAGGTTACTCTGAGATGATGGATTATCCATTGAAGGACAATACCTATGTGTAATTGAAGATAGCCTTAAGTCAAATCGACCCTGGATAGTGTATATGACAAATGACCCTCAGTAGAACATACTAAATGAAACACTTTGATCAAAGTAGTGCAATGTATGAGACTCCACTTAGTTGTGTAATTCTTGAGACTACACTGTCAGTTCACCGTGATCCAGTATTACAAGCTAGTTCGAGATTGTGGGATTACAAGGTTCTAGTTATGTAGGACACAACACTATGCTCAGTTGGTTGTCATTAGCGATTACTCTACCAATCTCTTCGTCAAAGGGAAGGGTCATCTATTGAATGATAGATGTGTGGGGGACCGCATTATGAGTTTGTGGTTGGTGGAAAAGCGATTGAGTAATGCTTCTCCTCCATAATAGGCAACAAAAGAACAAAGTTTGAAAGGGAAGATCCTAGACCTTCTTACAACTATTAGTTTTAAAGCTTATTGGGGCTATGTTTGTAAAGGTATGTATTCTTGTTACATGTAATTGTGAAGTTATTGTAATGAAGTGGAATATTTATTATAATATGATATGGCATCTTGTTCGTATATACTCAATAAAAGAAATAATTTTTTTATTATGATGGTTTGTTACTCTGTTAATTTACTCGTAAGGTGTAAATATAGAAATTTTTACTTTACTGAAGGGTTGGTTCATTACATGTGGCATTAGAGCTACCAGGTTCTACAATAAAACCTATGAGCTCATTACGCAACAATGCGTAAACCTTATCAAAATATAATGGTTGAAAATTTCTTGTGCCACAATGGAAAAAGAAAAGAACTTAGGGAAGGGAAAAGGAAGATGAGATCCCTAGTAACTTGTGTAAATTGGGACTAGTTAAGAGTCATGCCTGGAGTAGGAACTCCTAAACTAACAACTTATGATATTACCTGGGATTGTCGAAGATTATGCAATTAGGTTATGTAGGAAGGTTAGGAAGATAAACTAGTATATACCCCTTAATACTACGTAATAGTTTTATGACTCTAAGGGGATGGGAAGAAATAAGATAACCTTATTATAGTTGCAAAGAGTAAAGAATTTTTAGATTTAGTGAATATTATGAATCTATGTGTATGCAATATCTGCATAAATTATATCAAAATAGAAAATAAATGGAGGTATCCACAAGGTTGGAGAACTCTTGAGATAAATCTAATTCTTGTGTAAATATAGGATCTTGAAAGAAAAGAGTTAGTACCTAGGAAAAGAGAAAAGACCAGAATGATCAGAAAGAAGTAATCAATGATGTGGAACAGGTTTCACCAACCAAAATTGATGAAAAGCAATTTGGAATTTTGGTTAAGATGTGAAAAAGAGACCAAACAACTTTGATATCTTTTGAGGTTGAAAGAGAATAAGATTCCAAGCATTGGAATAAAGTCACTTGAAAAGTGATTATGAGAAAGAAACCTTAAGAGGTAAATCAGATCAGTTTGACCAAAGGTTTTGATAGTACATGGGTAGTTTGGAGTTATAAGTAGAACTCACCTACATATCAACAAAAAACCACTTATTTTGAGGTTCCAAAAGGAAATGGAATATAGTATGTCACCATGTGTCAAAACAATAGAAGTTGCAAGGGAAACAACATTCTAAGATGAAAAGAACATCCACAAATGAGGTTTTGTGGGTATGGATATTCCTCCACCAAAAGGGATATTAGAAAGAAGATGAGAATATTAGTGTGCCTCTTTAACTTCTAAAGTTGTTGATTATTCATTAGATCTCCTACCAGATGATCCAAAATATTTAATCTATGAGATAGAAGGCAGTGATGAATCTATCTTTGGGAAAAATATATATGAGGTATGCCATGAGGAAAGGAAAAAGGCAATAAAAAATTCAACAACAAGGAATGAAAAATCCTTTCAAAAGAAGTAAGTATTGCTAGGAGTTCAACTTTGAGTAGAACAAAATTTGTGGAAACACTAAGGGGGGAAGGAAGAGAGTGGATTGACTCAGGTTAAGTACCCCAGCCAATGAAAATGTGAGTATGTTCTCAATTTGGGAGAACTAAATGACTTCTTTGCAAGTCATGATGTCAATTAAATCATACATTCCATGACCATAAAGAAAAGTATTAGGATTTTTGGAGAAAGATAAATGGAAAGGTTAAGGATTGTGACCTATTATCATCCCATAATTTATAATTATTTGATTGGAAGATCAAATGATATTATTATTGATGCCTTTGAAAAAGAATAGGCAGATAAGTTGATCGTGATAGGGAAGATCATTGCCTAAGGGATTGGCAAGGGAAGATCTGGGTTACTCGTAATTGGAAGAAAGTGTCTCTGCATTCCTATGTAACTTAAATGGAGGAATTAGATAATGATGTTATTTATATAAATAAGTAGTAATACTACATATTACAAAATATATCCATGTAAAAAAGTGACTTGACACTGTAGCTTATTGTGCTAAGAGACCTAGGGATGAAAAGGTTTAGCCATAAGCCATAGAGATGGAATGGAAAATAAGGTAGGATGTGACATTATGTGAACCACATCAAAAATATCTATATGAGAATGATTATTTGATCATACCTTATATTGGAATGAAACCCTAGGTTTAGAATAACCTAAATGGGATGAGAAGTTCATTTGAATAAAGAGAGAGACCTTAGGATAGGACTTAACCTATTGATTTGGGTTATGTACTAGACTACTCATTAACACCAATAAGGCATAAATAACTTATTTGGTTGAGTTGTACATTTGGTCTTGATTGGGACATATAGGGGTAGAGAAACCTATAACATCAAACTAGTTAATGATTGAGGACTCTATCCTAAGATTTGGAAGAGAATATTGAGATTGAAATTTTCCCATGGGAATGTGTAAATCACCTGAGCTTAAGAAATTCTATATGAATGGAAACATAGGTGGGATGCCTAATGAGTTAAAGTAGCTACTAAGTTAATTACTTTACACTCTTGGAAGGAAGTCATATTATTGGTAAGACTCTACTTTGAATGGCTCTTATATTAAGAGGGATACACTCTCAAAAGGGAAACATCTATTGTTATGTCAAGGCATCATAAAATTTTCACCTAACGTGAAATGTTGGAAATTTGCATTGGGAAGAACACTAGGGTTGTTACTTGTGCTCAAAAGGTATATACCAAAGTTGGGACTCTCCTATATGATTAAGAGAATTCATGGAGCTAACAAGAAAAATTCATGCTTGATAATTAGGTATGCAATTAAATTTGACATCTTCTAGGGACCAACATGATTGAACAAGGATTAATACTCGAGATTAGTACCAATGTATATCGAGAAAATTATATTGAGTTAAAAGATGAATTTCATCTTTGAAAATAATCCAAGGACAGAATAAATCTAAGTTATGGATGTCCTAAGATAAATTGGATTTATCTCCGCAAAATTTATAACCATTATTACATGGGTATTAATGATGGTGTGAGATCAAAATAGGTTCTCACTTAGTCAAAGGATAGACTATTATTGAATATAAAAGAACCTATGTACCCAGAATTTTGGAAGATTCAGGAATGGAATAAGGATATTAATGTCAAAGTTAGGACATTGGAATGACAAAGGGAATTTTTCGAATGAGAAACTGCTATAATCTGAGAAAAGATAGAGGAAGAGGTTGCACGAAATGTGGCAAGGTAATTGTCTAGTATACCAAGAAATGAAGACTAGATGTCATCATTGGTAGGACATGTATACTCTCTTGAGATTCTAGAAGGAAAGTTGTAGAACACAAGACAGATCAATCTGTATATGTTAGTAGAACTAACATAATGTTCTAGTGGGAAAACTCATCAAAGTAACCAACGCTTTCTGGAAACTTGACTATAGATTTTTGGTCCTAAAATAATATATTGTGGAAAGTAGTTGCTTAGTATTCTTGAGAAGGTTGTTTCAGTTTTAAACAAGAAAATAATGATAGGGTTGTGTAAACCATGATCATACTATGAAACATTCAGTTGAGTGAATGTGCAATATATTATTATAGTCAAATAAGCAAAAATGGTAGATTAAATCTTGAATGATTTACAAACTTCTAACATTGAAGTTTAGACCATTATATGGAAGGAAAGGTTGGAAACTCTACTAAACTGAAATAGGCTTAGAAATAGGGTAAACCATAGACTTGATAGAATTTCAAAAAGGAGTAATAGATCGAAGAGATCGATGAAACTTTGACGATACAAGCTTAAAGTAAAAAGTAGTGTTGAAATTTGACAGTGTCCAAGAGCAATGTTATGCTTAGGATGGACAAGTAATCAAGAACAAGTACTTATGGTAAGGAAAATGGATGTGTAAGTGATGGATAGACTCAATTTATGAGTTGTCTAAAAGTGTAAATACAAAAGGGGAAGGATAGGACCCACGGTGTAGTGTGCAATACATCATTATTCCTTTTCTATTTAGATTATACAAAGGATAAATTCATGGGACAATAATTTTTTATCACTATGTGTTAGGTGTTATGTATAGTTACTATTGTATCTAGGATGTGTATGTGTAATAAAACTCTTTAAGAGAGTAATTATGTGTAAGGCATACGAAATTTCCCTATGCAATAGTGAGGGAACTCGACGCAAGGTCCAAGAAGGACAATATTGCTATATAGGATGAATGTTTTACAAATCCTATACATTTTGAGAATTGTAAAGTAAAACTTTATGTAAATTTAATTATATGTTAAAAGGCTATAGATCATCGGGGACGATGATTCACAAGGGGGGGAGTATGTTACATCCCAATTGTGAAGTTACTATCTACTATTTCTATATAGGGTAAATATGAATGTAATATGAAATCTGGAGATGCTTGTACCTTGTTATCAATATGAATGTTATCTCATTTGATGTTGTTTCATTTGATGCTATCTCAGTTAATGTTATCCATGGTAAAATACTGTATATATGTGAATAGATGGTTATTGAATTATTATTCTAACTTTGAAGATGTTTATATCTGATGCTTATTATTGTGAACAATTGACTATTAAGTGCATATATTAGTGGTTGTAGGTAGATGTTCATTCTCTAGCGGGAGGGGAGGTATCACTTGGGAGAAGATCTTGGTTGGGTAATCGGTAAATGTAACCATTTAAGCATAAACACACACCACCTTAGATTGAGTGAACTAAGTCAGTTTGTGTGGGTTATAGGTAAGTCAGCCATAACTTGTATGTTGCATTAGGAGTCTTGTTTACTTTTGCATGCATGTGCAAGTGATGTTTATATGTTTGGTTTTTGGGGTCTATCTTATGATATTACGATCATATGGATAGGTGGAATGAAGGTGGAAGTATATTTATATATATGCACATGTGTGTCAAGAGGATCTAACGAAACGTATATGCATATGTATAGATATACCACATGTACACACCTATCAATATGTGGTAACGTAATGGGTGTATTTGAATAGGATGAGGACATATATATATGTATATATGTATAGTATATGCATGTATCTATATGTATATACATGTCGATACAAGCGTGCATTGGAAAATGGATATGCTCATATGGATGCATCGATATGGTATACCTACATATACGTGTACATAGAGGTATATACAGGTATACATAGGTATACAACAGGTGACAAAAGAACCAAGATTTGAAAGGGAAGATCTTGGACCGTCTTATAGCTATTAGTTCTAAAGCTCATTGGAGTTATGTTTATAAAGGTATGTATTCTTGTTACATGTACTTGTGAAGTTATTGTAATGAACTGGAATATTTATTGTAATATGATATGGCATCTTGTTTGTATATACTCAATAAAATAAAGAAAGAAATTATTATGATGGTTTGTTACTCTATTAATTTACTTGTATGGTGTAAATCTATAAATATTTACTTTACCTAAGGGCTGGTTAATTATAGGAGAGAGGGAGAGAGAAGAGGGGAAGAGGGAGAGATAGGTAGAGAGGGAGAGAGAGAAGAGGGGGGATAAGGAGAGATAACTCAATAAATAGAGGGAGAGGGAGAGGGAGAGTTATAGATAGAAGGCGATATGGAGAGATAGAGAGGGATAGGGAAAGTGATGGAGAGATGGGGGATATGGACATAAAGAAAGATATGGATAGAAAGAGATAAAGAGAGAAATAGTGAGAGGGAGATAGAGAGATCTAAATTTAAATAAGAGAGATGGGGTGAATAACAATGAGATATAAATAAAGAGGGGGAGAGAGATAGGTAGATAGAGATAAAGGAGGCAAGAGTGAGAGAGAAAGGTGACATAGACATAAGTAGTAGAGAGAGACGGAGAGAGAGAGAGATAAAGAGGAGGAAAGATAAAGAGATGGAGAGTGATATATATATATATATAGAGAGAGAGAGAGAGAGATAACTTGGAAAACATAGAGGGGGTAAGAGCAAGAGAGAGGGAGATACATGTATACATATCACTCTCTTTATGTGACTTTATATTTATTTTTGTCTCTTCTCTCTTTCCCCTCTCTTACTATCTCTATTTTTCTCTCCCTCTGTATTCCTCTATGTATCTACCTATATCTTTGCATCTCTACCTCTCTTTCTATCTCTTTATCTGTTTGTCTCCCTCTCTATCTCTCTATTTCTCTTTATGTCTATTTCTATCTCCATTTTTGTTTCTCTCTCTTCTCTTTGTATCTCCTTCCCCCTCTCTCTATCCCTCTATTTCTACCTATCTCTCTCTCTCTAACCTTTTCTCTCCTTCTCTTTCTCCTCCTTTGTCTCATTTGCTCCCCCTCTCTTTCTCTCTCTTCCTTTCTCTTTTTGTCCATTTGCCTTTCTATATCTTATCTCTATCTCCCTCTCTCTTTTCTCCATTTCTCTCTCTATCTATTTTCCTCCTAAAGTGTGCAATGGGTACACTAAAGAGGTCTTAAAGATGAATTATCATATCCTTAATGAAATGGCATGCTACCCTGAGCATAACTCCTCAAGATGCATGTTATCCTTGGATTGTTGACACGAACTAACTAATCAAAAGTTAGTCTCTTTCTAACTTTTAACTTAGATTTTAAGTTTGAAATTTATGTTATTATATAACTTAAAATAAAAATTCAAAATATAATTATTTTACAATAATTAAAATTTTAATAAGACAAATAATTATAAATTAAATTAATTCTAATAAATTTTATTTATTATTTATAATTTCCTAAATAGATACAAACAATTAAAATAAATTTCAAACTTAAATCTAAATTAAAAATTTAAATAGAATAAATTAAATACAAAACCAAAATATATCAAAATCCATATATTAATAATTTTAAAAATTAATTATAAATATTAAACTTAATAAGTTAGTAAATAATTTAATAATTTTTTTAATTTATTAAAATTGAAACATTAATAAATATGCAATCAATAAAATATATTGGAAACAATATTAAATGAAATATTGCGAGTGGTGAGGCGTGTGCTGTTGGATGGTGGGGAGTTTCTTCGAGTTTTTTGCGATGTGTTGGGTTCATGGGTGGCCGGTGTTGGCCCTTCGTTTTTTGGGTTTCAATGTTGAACTGGTTCGATTGGCAGTTTGGTAGCCTAGTGGTTGGGTGTGGTAGAGGTTTTCTTTGTGCTTTGTGTGGCGGGTTCGTCAGGTATGGGATTTTGGCTTGGGTGTGTCCCATTGGTGGTCTGTTTTGGGCCTGTGTAATGTTTTGGGTAGTTGGGACTGGGAAATGCTTGGTGGCCTTCAGCCTGGCCGTGTTTTGGCTAGTTGTTTTCTCTGTAAATCCTTACTTCTTTATATTTAATAAAACTTACTATATTACCGATCAACAAAAAATAAATATCAAATGAAAGATATACTCAATATTAACAAATAAAATATTATTTAATTAATAAGGAGATGAAAATTGGATAATCAATTGAATAATTAGTCATATCCAATCAATTTTAGAGGAAATGGTCAAATAATGATGATGGACAATTTTAGATGTCTACACAAAACTATTTTTATTTTACTTATCAAATTATATAAATTTTTTTAATTGCAATCTTTATTAGATTATTAAAAATAACTACACAATAAAAAACAACAATATAGATAAATAAAAAAATTGAAATTAATTTTAAAATAAATCTATGTAGAAAAGAAGAAGATATTTTTTTTTAATTAATAAATCTAGCTTGAAGACATGATAAAAGGTTTTTCAATTTAATAAAAAATCTATTAAAAAACAAGTGCTCAGAAAGAGTTGGAGTCCTTGCAAGGGATCAAAATCTATGTTTGTGATAGTTGAGGTTGTTATGATAGTTGTGATTGTAGTTGTTTATGTAATGTCAAGTAGTTGTCAGAACAGTTTGACAAAAAGCATGTTGACGTGGCGTAATATCCGACAATATAGCATTGTAATGAAAGTTTTTGGTAGGAGACTTTTGAAGTAAGCTATTTTGGAAAAAATTGTCACGATTTTAAATTTCCACGTACGGTAGTTGGAAACCAAAGTTATCAATTATAAATCATGGTGTGGAATTTATCATGATTAGTGAATTGCTTTGATATGTATATTTTTGCATATGTATTGGCATATGTATGTGTATAATTTCATATGTTTAGAGACATATGTAGATACAAAAATATATACATGTAGACAAATATAGTTAGATACATAGCTAGACATTTATATATTCTTAAGACATTCATATATATATATATATATATATATATATACATGTGTATGTATTTAGATACATACACACACACACACATATATATATACATGTATAGATACATAGATAAATACATAGATATATTTTTACATGTTATAAGGAGAAGACATTGGTGGATTTCAAATTTTGTTGTTGTAGATTTAGGATATCCATATTTCATTTTGTATGGCTTGATAAATTGTTTATATTTTTTGTAAGTTTTATGTCTTGGTTAGTCATGTTTAAGCTTGTACATGACAAACAATTCATGATCTTTATAAATTTTAGGATATGGCCATTATTTATTCTTTGAAGTAGTTAGAGAAGTTAAAGCTTCCATGGTTTTTGATTGCTATTGCAACATGTATGATATGTAAATATGTGTAAGAGGTATCAGTTTGTTATGTAGGATGTTGATCGTAGCACTTGTATTTATGTACTTGCATATATTTTGTTTTCATATCTATTTTTTTTAATTGATAATCGCTTTTGACCAGAGCTATGAACTAGTGAGGCCACATTCAAGGGACCTCATCCTCGATAATATTTTCCTCTTCCCCCTCTGCTCCTCCTGCTTGCTTCTCACTTCTTCCTTTTCTCCTTTCTCCTCATCTACTCCTCTTTCTCTTCCACCTCCACCTCCACTTCCTATCCTTTGCCTCCTCACTTTGTCTACCTAGCCTCCTCTTCTTCTCTTTCTTCTTCATTTCCTCTTCCCCTCCTTTCTCCTTCCTCTCCTCCTCCTTCTTCACCTTTCTCCTACCTACATATCCTTCTCACTCTTTCCTCCATTTCACCCCTACACTACCTTCCTCATCTCCTCATGCATCTCCCTATCACCTCCTACCTCTAAGCTTCTCCTCAAATTGTCACCACCTGTAGCCGCCTCCTCTTCATTGCACCCACTACTCCTCTGCACTATTTTCAACCAGTTTTATTTCATCTCTATGCAGCCCTCCACCATTGGTAGACCACTTGCCAACCTCCTTTGTTGTGCGCCTACACACCAGCATTGATCGTCAATCTCTTGTGCACCTTCCTATCGCCTTGGATCCGCGGTTGAATCTGCAGCGTCCTCCATCCCTCCACTACATCAAGCACATGGGTCTCGAGCAAGCTCGAACCCAAGACCTCCCATGTAAGAGGCTCATAGCTAACCGCTGCATTATGGGGTCATCCCCTTCTGTATCTGGTTTTTATTTTTAATGGTTTGTTAAATTAATAATTTTAGTTCGATATTCAAAGTTTTGTGTTAGAAGAATTTTTTTTGAATGTGTATATATATTTTTTTACATACATATACATGTATGCATAGATATGTACATATATATATACATCAACAAACAAGAGACAATAGAAAAATCAAGTATAAGGTAGTTGGGCATATCAACGACAAAAGAAAATATTGAGAACATTTGATCAAGGAGCAGGAGAAGACACATAACCTATTATAGTATCGACATGGAAATGAGATTGTCGTAATCAATTTGTCCATAGCATAAGCCAATGATCATATAGAAATTTTGTTAGTATACATCTCTGCCATGTGTCTTTTTACTTGTAAAGCCTAATTGGTCATTTTCAATCTATCTTTTAAATGTAGGTGTTGAGTAGGGAGATGTTGTGGTTAGATGTATGATTCATTTTGTAAGTTCTATGTCTTGATCAACCATATTTAATTATGTAGCTAATAAACAGTTAACGATCTAAAAACAAAGTGAGATATGTAGATGATTTATTGTACATACGCATTTTTAGATGCATATCTATACATGTAAAGTTCATTTGTAGATGATAGTTATATATATAATTGAAAATTACTTGTTCATATTTATTTCCTTATTTAACCATATACTAAACATGCTATTTATTTTGCAAATATCTCAAAATGAAAACACTTGAAGAATCACTTTTGGGAACATATCTTAAATAAATACTTATTTCTCCTCAAATGAAACCTAAATTATTTAAATTAGTCACACATTCTTATAAATTGTTCTAAGCATTTAAAAATTATTGTTGTCAATATAAATTTTACTAGGAAATTGTTCTAAACATGTGAAAATTATTCACAAATTACTAATACTAATTTCAATATGCATTTTAAAAATAAATTAACCATTACCTATTGGTTGTGAAAGTAAGAAGTATGAAACATTGACTAAGAATTTTTTTAAAACAAAAGAAAGGTCAATTCATTTTAGACCAAAGTTCAAGATTTACAAGGGTGAGGTGAGAGCATATATATAATTAAACTTAATAAACCTAATTATTATTCTACTCATATCTAAAATGATTTATTGCAACAATAATAAATGGACCAATTAGTATAATAAAATAAATGCTTAGATTTTTAATTATTCAATTAAAATTTGAATATACATCAAAAAATATACAACATAGCATAAAAATGTGATGTGCAAGAAGTGATAAATGTAAAACCTAATAAGTAGTTATCAAGCAGTACTAATATTGGTTAGTTTGTATTATCTTAATTATTTTGGCTGACTATTGAAAATAAATAAATCTACTTTCTTTTGTTGTATTTAATTTGATTTAAGTTCTATGCTTGATAACCACTAAAAATTCTTGTAGTAAATCTAGATAATTTGGTTTGTTTCATTTCTCTTTACTAATTTTTTCACTAAATTATTTGATTATTCATCCTAGATGAAGGTATCACTATTAGTTCTATGGATTAAAATTCAAGGTGTTTGGGTTCTCTATTTGTATCTTGTAACTAATCAATGCTTCTTTTGAATTTTAAATTTTGTATGTAGCATCTAATCTAATTTAAATAATTTTTTTGTGAGAAATGCTAATACTTTGGAAGGGAAAATATTTAAAAAATAAAAAAAATTGCTTTTGCAAAAAAAATAACTTAAGTATTATATTTATGTTTGGAATGCTCATACTAAATTTGTGAATGTTGTGTTTGTAAAACAAATGAATCTAACTATTCTAAACACTTAAGATTTTCTTTTACAAATATGTTAGTTTACAAATATAATCTAACTTTTTATTAATTCTCTATCTTTTTCAAACAAAGTAAATTAAACGCACCGAACTATTCAAAAGATTTGGAAATTCACTGTTGCAAATATAATTTAACTAATATAATTTTTTTATAAAATATGTTTGAAAAGTAAATATAAATTTAGGTAATTGTAATTTTTTTGTTCAAAATTTAAAGTATTTTTATAAAAGTCTTAGAAATGCCTTGTTTTAATCTCACATTACAACAGACATAAATTTTATCATTTTTAGTTCGAGAAAATTTCCAATTGCGTAGACCTAAATTGCTTTTTCATTTAATAAATTCAAGTACAGTTGCATTGCGTGTGTGCAGGGGAAATATTAGTTCCATTCTTAAACATGATAAGTACATTATCATGTCAATTCTTTATGAAAAAATGCTCAAGGAAAGAAATAAGATAAATGATAAATGGGTCTAGCAAAATGCTATGTTGTACTGTGTCCCCATGAAGACTGTATGCCAAGAGACAAGTATATCAACAAACCCATCAAATATTTCCAATGGAAAAGCTCCTTAGATTCATTATTATTTTTAAAATAAATCGGGAGAATGAGAAAAGCAGGAGGGAAATAGCACTAGTTGGAATGAAGATGAAGTCAAATGAACTTTGTAGCAACACAAAATATTTGTATCAAAACCATAATAAATATGCTCGACTAAGTAGTATGTATGAGAAATATGATATTTGATAGATTACAATGAATAATGTAATGTATAATTGATGGGAATCCAAATAGTTTTATGTACATAGAATCAGTCAACTTGATGTATGTGGAAATGATAATTTCATTGTGATTATAGCTGTGTGGATATCAATCGACACCAACTAAGCCTCCTTATCAAACTTCACTAATATAGGTAACTGCATGAAGAGATTAAAAGTAGAAATTAGCTTATGCAAGTAATAGTTAAAGGCATAAAACATGTAAATATTAGAAAGAGAAATTGTTTAATATAGAAGACACTGAAAATGGGAAAATTGTTACAAATATCCTTTTGAATGTTTCTGAGGGAGCAACAAGGATAGAAACTTGATACATAAATCCATTGATTGGGAATGCATTTGAGTCCATTGGATGCTTTGTTAGTTGTTGGTAGCAAAGAAGAAAACATTGATGAATTATGGTGTTAAGTCTCCAACTCAAGAGGAGACAGTGACTTGTAAAAGCAATCAAAGAGGGAAAATAAAAGAAAAAGTAGAGCACAATAGTGTAAATAATATTAAAACTTACAAATGACTTGTTTCTTTTTTTGAACATGATAGAAATTATCCTTGGTAGGAGACACAATTTTTGTGTCAATCAGTTTTACCGAGAAAATGAAAATATAAGGTGAAAAAATGAGTATGAACAAGATATAGGAACTTACAAATGACTTATTTTTGGCTTTGAATATGATATGTATAAACCTTCTCAGTAGCCCTGGATTTCATAGAGATATGATGTTACAATTAGGTCTTTATTTCCTTCAAAGATGTAAGATGTAGATCCTATGAACAAACAGAGATGTTTGCCTCATCAAACAATTTGAGCAAGTAAACAACACCCAAATGACAGTGCTACAAATTTTTTCCAAGTTTCCCTGTTCTGGGACACAGCACAAGGAAATGAATAAACACTACAAGTGATTGAAGTTTATAGCATAATCCATTAATGAGAGTTGCATTATAGTGTATTGACATTAAACAGAATTGGCACACTGTATATGCATAAGCCTGTTACTAGAATTCTATGCATGCAAAAAAAGAGCAAGTGTGAGAGGACAACCATATAAAACATATGAGAATCCATGAAACATTTCCAACATTAACCAACACACTCCATCCTGGGAGAATTATTTTGCGATATATTTAATGATTATGACAGGGAACCTATGTATTGGAAATGTTTGATTAGTGTTTTGATTTTTTGCTATAGTTGTGTCCTCGCAGATACTCTAACTAGGGATACATGGCATTCACATAATTAGGTTTGAATTCACTATTTCCAAGTTGCTAGACTAGAATGTAGCTCTTACCTAACTTGTTTTTTTCATTTTTCCAGATTGTTTGATGAGGCAGAGGTTTGTGTATGTTGAGAGATTTTACATCTACGATGTTGGAAGCGACAAAGGTGGTATTTGTAAGTTCATTTATCTTTTACACTTTCATTTTGGAATTGTCTACTTAATAGGTTAGATTGTTCGATGAGAGTGAAATCGGTGTCATTTTGAGAAATTTTATGTCTAGCATTCTGGTATTGAATAATGAAGCATTTGTAAGTTGTTATATCTTTTATAGTGCCATATCATGTTTTTTTGCATCTTTGCTTTTTGTGAGTTAATGCCTATTGTTTGTTATTTATGAGTAGATTTTGGGTTTCCATCTATTGTGATGGAAGTGGGAAAGGTGGCATTTGTAAGTTACTCTATCCTTTATGCTTTGATTTGTTTGTTTGTCTACTGGTTTTCTCAGCCTGTTTGATGAGGGTGAAATCAATGTCATTTGAAAGGGTCTATGTGTACGGTTTTAGAATTGGAAAAACATAGCCTTTGCAAGTTTCTATATGTTTTCTAGTGTTGTTCTATAGTTTTTTGCATCTCCACATTTTATAGTTAATTTATAGTGTGTGCACTGCAACTGCACTTGAATTGATTAAATGAAAATGAAAATTAGGTCAAAGCAAATGGAAAATGTCGTAAGGTTGTATGTCTTTTACAGTATCATTTTAGATTGGTTTACATATTTGCATTCTATGGTTCAATGTCTATTGTTTTTTGTTGTTTGCATTTTGTGTGTAAATGTCTATTCTTCACTATTCTTAGTTAAATACTTAGTTTCACCTCAATTTATTCAATAAAGATGAGACTAGTTTGTAATTTAAAGATTTCCTAGTTTTGAAGTTTTAATTTTGTTGACCAAAGTATTATTTATGTTGTAGAAATAGTAGATAGTAACTCATAGAACACAAAAATCCAAAAAATATAGAACGACAATGTAAAGGATAGAGGAACTTACAGGCAGCTTATTTTTTGGTTCGGCTACAATGGACGTAAACCCTGGCAACAGACAAAGACTCTACTTCCATTAAATATTGTAAGGATTAAATAAGTAATTCAAAAAACAATAGTACATAATAGATATAGTAACTTAAAAATTCTTGATCTATTGTATTGACTATGAAAGATATAAGCTTTCTCAAGAGACACGGGCCATATTGTCATGTATAAGTTAAGGCAAGTGAATAAACAATGTAAAACATGTTTTTCTCTATAGGCTTCAAACTTAACACTATAAGGCATTGTTTATGCCTAGAGCTGACGATGTTTGCAATTAGGAAATGGAAAAGACTAGTGAGTGAAGAAAACCACAAACAATAGACATCAATCCCTACTTACAGTTGTTTTTATTGCCGACTGCTAGTATGATATAGATAAATTATGTTTATAGAGACAGTTTTTATTTCCATGCAAGATCCTGCTAGAGCAAATAAACAATGCAAAAACTGCTTTCTCGTTGTTCATATAGTTGGTATAAATTGGCTCAGTACTTAAGAGTTCACTTCCATGAAAGAATCAAGGCAAGTGAAAAAATAATGAAAATGAAAAGTAAGGTGTATATATATATTGTGTTATTGAAATTTGATGTGCGAGCAGTACATAATACAAAGACATGAGCAGGTCAAAGGGCATTTCAAAGTGATCTATAGAGAAGCATTATTGAACATATATGAACTTACATATGCATCAACCCCATTTTCCGAAGCAATACACATAGGCTTTGTCAAAAGACATGGATTCTACTTGTGTTAGGAAATATCAGCAAGTCAAACAACATAGCAAAAAAAGATAGTTTAAAAGATATAGGAACTTACAAACATCTATTTTTTGTCTCTACTATCATAGAAATAAAGTATTTGAATAGTGGCAGATTTTTTCATTGTCAAACTATCCGTCTCTATTTTTTTACAATTTCATCATTCGCTTATGATATTTTGGTCTTTTTTTTGTATTTTCCTAATTCAAATGTATTTGGCACTGCAAGAAGATGTAGTAACTTACATTTGTCTCATGGCTCATTTGCAATACTATAAACATAAAATTCTGTGAACAGAAATAGATTTAATCAGCATTAAACAATATGAGGAAATGTGTGCACAAGCCAAGAAAATGATAATGTAATTGATATCGAGACTTACAGATGCCTCATTCTTTGGGTCGAACCCAATCTAAGCAAATGGGGGGAGGGAATCAGAAACAAATTTGGTGTGACAGATTTAAGGCTTCGCAGTAAAAGTCATTACTCAATTGCAAGTGCATAAAAATGAAAGACATGATAATTGAAATATTCCAGTGTCGACAAAGAAGGTGAAAAATTGAGTACACAACACAAGAGAATTACAATGGTGTAGGAGTGAAACCAAGTGTAGATACAAAACATGTAAGAATCAGGGCAAAGCAATTGAGCATGAATGGGCCTTGAGAATCACTGATCCTACAAGAATCACTTAGTTGAATTTGAATAAAGGACACAAACAATGTTGTTCTGAACGGAGTGGATACTTCACATCATAAGTTATTAATGAATTGTAAGAGTGTATAAATTATTGTTAGCAAACAGATTGGGTACCTCGAAGTAATATTGACCCTTTGACCGAATAGGTGCCTTTTCTCTAACAGCTCTAGATAATTACTTTCTCTGCGAAAGGAATTACCCTCTGAATTAGTGAGGTACAACTCCCTCATATGATATTCAAAGAATAGAAATAAACTTAAATAAAACCAATATATACTTTTAACCTGAAAGCAACAAAGGCTATGAAAACATTTACGCATAAAAATAACTCAAATGCGATTGATAAGATGAATAAAGAGGGAATGAAAGCAAAAGACACAAAGATCATTTACTTCATACCCACAAACGAGAGCTTAAAGAGAGGATAATGACACTTCTCAGTAAATGCATTAATTAGAACTCAAAGATTTAGTGTTAAACACATACATAATCTGATATATCAGAAGGAACATCAAAGTACGATAAAAAAGAATGCAAAGGAAGTTTGCAATCGAAAGAAATACGAATAAACACAAAGATTTAATGTCTCCTTTTATTTCTCTGATGCAAATACTGAGCGCACAATCTCATTTCTATACAAAATATTATGACTGAAAAGAAAATAATTTTCCCTCTCCCTTCAATGAATAGCCGAAAAAAAAGAGAGCTCTAAAATATTACATTCTAGAATTTATAAGAGCTTCAGCAAGAATATCAAGAGTTCTTCCCTCCAAGGTACCATGACTCTTCGAATTTCAAAGTCTCTTCTTTCCTTGAGATGCATATACTGCAATTAACTAGTGATCTGAAGACTCTTTGGTTTTCGATAACTGTTGCCTAACTTGTAACTTCTTTAGCACTTTGAACACATGCCCAAATGGGAGATCAGCACATAAACAACTACCAGCATTTGAAACTACTACCGACCCTGGAGATGCGAAATAAATGTGAACGAGCATAACCGAGGCCAGTTTATTTATTGTCACCACTTCGAACCAATTTCCAAGTTTCTATTCTAATGAAATTTCTTGGAATATATAAACTTCCTTTGGAATCTTAAGATTGATGCAACATTTGCATCCCTTATATCGGGTTTGAAGAATATTTTCATGATTCCTTCAAGGACTTTTATTAGTGTCTTTATCATCTACAAAAAAGGAAATTTTAGATTGCCAGTTGTAGAACCATCACAAAGGTTGACAGTCCAGTGAATCATCTTTACTTCTATTAAGAAAGTATCGGCTCCTAAATCATGCTTTCAATCACGGTTCAACATACAACCATACCTCTATCAAGAACATTATAAACTATTTTTACTTCCTCTGTTGTTCGTTTCCTTGTCAGCGAGAAGGAAAGGTTTCAGAACTTATCATAATTTTTGAAATCACATTTGAAACTTTATTAAATGTCGATGGAGCCTTTTCTTTTGCCCTCAAATATCATATTCAACACTTTTCTAAACATGATTTAAGCACCTGCGAGTAAGCCTTATCTTTTTTCAACCAGTTGAATCGATGCACTCCTTTGATACCAACACAATTCAAATACCGAACTAGTACCACCAATCATACGAAAACATATCGTGGGATGTCAACTATATTTTCCCACGTGGAAATCATAAACTTGGTAGCAATGTAGCAATCACCATAGACATGAAGGTTCACAGTAATCACGAATAGGTGTCCCATTGATAATCACACCAACTGTGATGACTAGAGGACTACCTATTTTCGGCCTGAACATGATTTGTTTGTAGTGATCACAGTAATATTTGCATATTCCAACTTAGAAAATCCATTTTCTTCGATATTAATATACCCATTAAGAACACTTAAGAAGAAAACACTTGATATGAAGCATGTGGATCACCAAATATGTTGAGTTCTGCAAACAGGTTACCATGATAGCCTGATTTTTACTTATAACCTCATCATTGCTTATTGCCTCAAGAAATATTATAGGCTAATCTCCTCTCTTCAACCATGTCCCTATCTTGTCTTGTGGAGTTTGGATCTAGAATATCCATAGATCAAGTGTTGATTTGTTTTTGTAAATGAATACTTCTTGGTCTAAAATCTTGATGGTAGCTACTCCATAGACTAGTTATGTCAAGCAATTATTAGGCAAAAACCAAGCGTTTATATGATTATACTCTTCAAGATCGTTAGGTTGAAATCACAAGGTAACATTGGCTCTAACTAGGGACTGTATTCTTTGGTAGAATGCTAATAACTCTAGAATCTTGGGTTGAGACGAGTGAATGTCCATTGGGTTGCGGAGTCATTACCTTGCTACCTCCATTGCATCCTTTCAGATTTTAGAGTATACTGAGATCCTTGTGAAGTAGCAGTCATTTTTGTAAGTGATGCACCATTGCCATAAAATGAATGGTTCCTAGTATCTGTTAACACTTCATTTGCATTTTCATCTCGATTTATCCATTTATCTTGTTGTATTCTTATTAAGCTGAAAACCTACAAAATTTCATGAGGTGATATGTCATGTTAATAGTTGATATGCCTTTTCTAAGCTTTCATATTGTGCATATATGTCTACCAAGGCACCTACCACTATAAATTTGATTTTTTGTTTTTTTTTAGCGTCAATTTTAGTTTTTTCATATTCTTTGCATCACCTTCATTTTTGAACAATAATCAAAATTCAAGATTAACACCTCTTTCCCAGAGTAGTTTAAATGTGCTTCATGTTCTAAAAAGACTTCTTCAATGGACATGGTACCGGTCTTCAAGATAACCTTCTGTTATAGGTGACACAAACTATTGGGGAAAATATTTCTCTATCATCACATGTATTGGAGGACTCATCCATCGAGGCTTAATTCATTTTGTTGTGGCAACCAAATAGTGCAACCACCTCAATCCAAAGTAGTGCATGAATTTCATCTAAATTCAATGATTGAGAGTTAAAAATAGTGATCATGCTAACTAAGCTCAAATAATTTCATACCTTTGTCATGATATGGTTGAACCTATGATGCAGTTTAAGAAGAAACTTCAATTTTAGCCACAAGGAATTTTCCCTTCGATTTCTTCAACCTCTATATGGGCCTTCTTAAACTTAATTCTAATGAACCATAAGACTTTTCCAATGTACCAATCCTTTCACCAATGAGATCAGACATTCTATCATTCTTACTAGCAGTAGTATATGAAACATGTGTATTTGAAACATTCTTTTTGCAAATTCCAACATAAGCTACATACTTCTTATTTGAACAGAATTCAAAGAGTCCTCTGCCAAACCACTCCACTTTGTTAAAACTCTTATGAACCATAAGACTTTTCCAATGTACCAATCCTTTCACCAATGAGATCAGGCATTCTATCATTCTTACCAGCAGTAGTATATGAAACATGTGTATCTAAAACATTCTTTTTGCAAATTCCAACATGAGCTGCATACCTCTTATTTGAACAAAATTCAAAGAGTCCTCTGCCAAACCACTCCACTTTGTTAAAACTCTTATGAACCATAAGACTTTTCCAATGTACCAATCCTTTCACCAATGAGATCAGGCATTCTATCATTCTTACCAGCAGTAGTATATGAAACATGTGTATCTGAAACATTCTTTTTGCAAATTCCAACATGAGCTGCATACCTCTTATTTGAACAAAATTCAAAGAGTCCTCTGCCAAACCACTCCACTTTGTTAAAACTCTTATGAACCATAAGACTTTTCCAATGTACCAATCCTTTCACCAATGAGATCAGACATTCTATCATTCTTACTAGCAGTAATATATGAAACATGTGTATCTGAAACATTCTTTTTGCAAATTCCAACATAAGCTGCATACTTCTTATTTGAACAGAATTCAAAGAGTCCTCTGCCAAACCACTCCACTTTTTTAAAACTCTTATCTATCCCAAATATTCAGCCAATGCATGAAAGAAGTGGAAGCTCCTGGCTTCGCAACATTCTTGAAAATTCTCTTTTCCATATAAATTACTTCCAATACACTTGTGATCTCTTTGTCTTAAGAATGATCATGTTTACCCACGGATAGGTAGATGATATGAGGAATGGTTGAAATTCCAGAATGTTCGATCACACTGATGAGCCTCTTCATGTTCGAGGGAGAAACATTCTTTGGGCTTACTTTGTGCAATTGATCTGCATTGGTTACCTTGAAGGTTTTCTCTTCTCCTTTTCTAACAGTTTTGACACTTTCCTCTATTTCAATCTCTGGACTTTTCTCATGGCCCTTCATGAATACAAGATCCTTTTGGATTTAAATGGAAAAACCCAAGGCTAGATCCCATGAATTTTAGTACCACCATTATTAAAACAATAGGAGGACAAATTTTGTAATGGAAACAACTTGATGAACCATAAAACAACTATGAGAATGGAGATATCAAATTATTGATTGACCAATAGGGAAAGGGGAAAGATGAAGTTGTTGCAACAACTTTATTGAAGGAGACAACACGCAACTAAAATGGAAAACCTAAGACACCTAATACCCGAACTGGGTACAATACTCCAAATTTTCCATGGAGCTATGCAAAGCCATTAACTAGTTGGGAAAAGTAAATTTCAGTGTGAAAGAGGGATGTGAACTCATGAAGTACTTAAAAAATCAAAAATCCTTTGAAGACCATGAACATCAAATCTAGAATCTATAAAATCAAATATCTCTTTGAAAGGTGTCCGAAAAATCCATCCCTCATTATATACTTCTGAAGTTTCCTACAAATTTCCTTTCATATCAGCTAAGCCCTTGTATGAAATTTGATGTAAATCAATTCCCTTTGAAATAGGCTAAAAAATTACACCATGAACAACAACCTTATTAAATTTGGACCCATTCTCAAATAAATAAATTTCACTCTTACTTTCACCATTGAATCTTTCTCTATTGGCTGCTTTGTATTTTCAAAATTGTTACTCAAATCATCTTCTTTTATAAACTGCAAAGGAGACAAAAAACTCCTCCACATATAAAATCATTTGCAAGTGTTTCCAAACACCAAATTGGAATATAGACAATGTGGGGATGCATATCTTTATTTTCATTATCAACATTACTTTCTCCATCTTCATTTATGTAATCATTTTTTATCCCATGTTTTACAACTTCAAATTATGATTCAAAATGAGGTGATTCAAGAGAAAAATCGTTGCTAACCTTTGTTTGTAGCTTTTCATCTTCATGACTTGATGTGGGGACCTCACATTCTAGCTATACATGTTTTGAAAAAAAAAATTGATGTATCATTACAATTGTTTGTATTATTAGAAATTTGTTCACATGTTGCACTAGAAGGTGTTAAATTACCAAGATCTAGACATGAATAAACCTGACCTTCCTCATCATTTTGAGCATTAATAGATTCACCTTCACTTTCTTCATAGTTCAAACCATATACTTCAGCCCTTCTTTCAATGTTTGAACTAATTTGATAATTTATTAAAAAAAAATCTTCATCAAAAACTGTGAAATTGGTGCATTCAAACAAAGAAGACAACTATTTTACCTTTTGTGGCTGCCTTCAATTAGAAATTTCTTCAGCTTTCTTTGCTTTCCAAAGCCCAAATAATATCATGTCATCTTCAATACTAATGGCCGCTTGTTATGCAACTTCAATGTCACTTACTTTGCTTTGCTTCAGGAGAAAATCAACATCCGGGTGTAATGCTGCAATAAAAATGACCAACTAAATCTCTTTGCTTGGCTGAATATTATCAAGAATTCTCATTAAGCAAAGGTCAAATCGATCTATAAAATCCCTCATAAGTTCATCTTCTCTTTTTTTAATATTGAAAAACTAAGATAAAAGTGCAACTACATCAACTGTTGATTCAAATCTTCCAAGAAATTTCTTCATGTTGTCCCAATTAGTGATGCATCCTATTTATAAAGACTAGAACCAACGTGCAGTAGCTCCAATGAGTGACTCATCAAATAATTGAACAAATACATTTTCTTCATTTACCCCCAAGATTCAATAGGCTACGGTGAAGGCTTAGATATGATCATCAACAATCTGTGAGTTTTCTCCATTGAACTTTGGAAAATGTTTTCTTGAACCCTTAGCTAGGGTTGAATATTTTGGTAAAGATTAAGGTCCAAATTGAGCACACAATGGTCCAGGTGAAACCATTTCCATATTGTAGATTGAAATATTATCACTAGAACTCTTCTACCAAAGAAAATATGTGAGCACGTTCCATACAACAGAGTCGCCAACCTCCATCCTTGGGGAGGTACCTTCAGCTTTCTAAGAAGAGAAATGCACTGGCACTTCAATCCTCTTGCTAGAAGAGTCACCAAAAATTTGTTAGAAAATAGATTGGGCACCTCAAAGTTGTTATCCCTTGCATAACCACCCCATCTTAACTTGGGTCAAAATGGGTCCCCCTTGATTTCTTGTCCTTGGTGTTTTCATTCGGGACTTAGAAGTTTTTCTTTTCTCCTAAGTCTTTGTCTTTTTCTTTTGCTCTAGAAGAAGCGGAACTGAAACGGAACCTGAATTCAAAACTTCCATAGGTTCCATGTCCTGGTTTAGTCTCAACTTTGCCCTTGTTTTTTTCCTTATGCTTTTGTTGTTTCTCTTTTTTTCACTTGGGACGGGCTTTTTGCCTTCATCCCGCTTTCGTGTCATTGTTGTTTTCTTTTGGCGGGATCGAATTTGGAACCGGAACTGAACAGGGAACTTTTGCAAACTTCCAAGTTTGGTTCTCATTCCATCTCTACCCCCGCCTTTGTGTTTTGTTTGTTTATTTTATTTTGGGCTCGGTTCCTTTGGTCCCGATCTCGCCTTGTCTTTTCTCGTTCCCTTTTGCTTGTTGCATTTTTCCTTGTCTTTGGCAAAATTGGAACTGGAACCGGAAATAAATTGTGAACTTTGCAAAAGTTCCCTGATCGATTCTGATCCCAATCCCGCCTCGTCCTCTTGTTGTCTTCTTTCTTGATTTACTTCAGTTACATGATAGTTATGTGCTTGTTCCGGCTTTGATTCCGCTCTTGACCAACTATATTAATGGCATTAATTATAGGCCCTCCACACACATGAAATCGAATTCAAAACCTTAATCAAGGTTAATTTGCTCATTAATATTATTGCCTAAGTCATGTTAGTGAACTAGAGCCGAGAAGAGAAAGAGGAGCGCGATTTGGTCAAAGGGAAAGTATCTGCACGTGGATTTGGATCAAGTTTCATCCTGTTTGGTAGCATTTGAGGTAGGTGGGTTCCCCCCCCCCCCAATTCATTTCGCGTTTTGTTTCTCATTTTGTTCCTTGTTGTGTTCTTTGCATGTTTGCGAGAGCTTTCTTATGAATCGTTGCCCATTTTTGTGTTTTTCTTTCATTTTCCTTTTTCGATTTGTCTTTCCCTTTTGTTTCTTTTTTTGTTTGTTCTTTCTTGTTTATTTTTGGTCACTACGGTCGTTTTCATGTTTGGTAGTATATGTACTATCGTGCCCTAGTTATTATTTAGATTTTCATCTTTGGCAGGTTTTGGAGGCTTTTAAAGGTCTCAAATTTGTTGAAAGGCTTGTCCCATCTTATTCATGTGTTGACTCAATGATTTCCTTGTCGGGTTGTTGATGCCCTAAAATTCTTGAGTCGACCGGTTATGTAAGCTAGGGTTTTGCATGCCATTTCTTTATAAAATTATGCCCTAGTTGGTGGTCTTCCCTCGGTCATATGAAGGATTGATTCATGTTGTTATTTTAAGCCTCCTTAGCCCCTTATATGACCTTGTTTTAAATCATTATGAGTGCATAATCAAGATGTCACCATCCAATTAAGAGGGGCAAAATGTATACACCTAAAATTGGTCTGGAGCATCCAATTAATTAAATACGAATTATTTGATTAATTATCCTAAATTTCCTCTACTATTGAATAAATAGAAATATTTATTTATATAGTTCACATTTAAATTCATCTTAATTAAATAAACAAAATTAAATACTTTGTTTGATTTAATTATCAAATCCCTATTTTATTCTATCACGTCAATCTTAAATTAATTAAATAAAGATCAAACACTTTATTGATTAATTGTCATTTTTCCTCTGTTTAATTTAATAAACAACTATCTTATAGTTTGTTTTATTAAATTATTTATCCCCCTTTTGCTAATTTAAATAAATCAAAATATTTGAATTAAACGACAAGGAATATTCCATCTATATTCTCTCAAAAATGAATTAGATATCCTATGTCTAATCTATGTCTAAAATCTGTCACAATTAATGCTTTGAAACTTCACGGGAAGTTTTGGAGACAAATTCCAAAATCTTCTCTCAATCCTCCTCCATCAATCTTTCCTCTTCTCTTGCCTTGTGTTTTCATGGGTAGAGACAATCTCCATTTTTCTCTCAATCTCCTCCATCTTTCACCATTCAATCCTCATTCAATCCTCCAGATTGAATCTAAGCCTCTCAAATTTTTCCATATGCATTTCTACAGCCAGGAAATATATAAATAAAGCCCCATTGAACCAAGAAAGGATCCAGATAATCTAACTTTTGCACTCTTACTCTGCAAGAATTCAAGCATCAAGCAATCAAGCATTCAAAATCTAGCAATCAAGCTTTCACATCAATGGCTACCTCCTGTAGCTGCAATTATCTGTTTCATGTCCATGTCATGCTAGTTTAATTTATTTATCATCTAGTATTGTCTTTTAGCTCCATATCATTGCATTAGTATCATCTCATTCTTCAGATAGTCATTTTAACAATCATAGTGCTTAACAATCTAAGAGCAATTTTGATTTAATAAATCTTTGCAGATAGAGAGCAATATGACGCTTTCAATTGATTATTGTTTTGAATTGATTCAATTTGTTTAATCTTTGATATAATGTCATATTAAGAAGTGTTTTAATATTGTTTACTTATTCACACTTACAATTTGGCGCCCACCATGGGGCATTAACCCCAATTTTTCCCAATTTTGCAAATTTTCTAGAAAGTATCACACAGGTTCTCAACGTGTTTTTCTTGTAGCGCTTCCGTTAAAAGTTTTAGTGCTTTCGGTCAAAATTTCAGCGCTTTCAACTTTGGCTCTTCCGGTCACTATTTTAGCGCATCGGGTGATTTAGCACTTCCATGGCAAACTTCGGCGCTTTGGTGTCCTGTTTTGGCGCTTTTGAGTTTTAGCGCATCAGGTAACTGTTTTAGCGCTTCGGTGCAATATTCCAGCGCTTTTGTAAAAATCAATTTGGATCCGACATGGCCGCGGCTAGATTTTATTTTTTTCATAGTTGGACTAAAACTTATCAATCTAGGATAGTCACTTCAAAATTTTCTAAAATTGATCAATCTAGGATAGTCACTTCAAAGTTTCTAAAATATATCAATCCTAGGATAGTCACTTTCTTGTTTTTCTTAAAGCAAATCTATCAATCCTAGAATGGTCATCACATTCTTACAAGTAGAAGTTAAAAAGAACATCATGATTTCTGTGAAGCAACACCTTCAAATAGATTAGAAATTTCTTTTTGGGCTTTTAAAACAGAACAAACTTATATGTTGTGTTTGTGGTGATTAGGCTTATGCTTTCCCCTTAACTGGGTGACCAAAGTGCCAAATTCACTTTTATTTCATGTCATTTACGCTTTATTAAATCCTTTAGCAGGCCTGCTGTAGTGGGAAAAAAGTACTCACCCTACGGGAACGACCTAAGTGGGAACAACCAAAGCCAGGTTTTCCAACCCACTATAATAAAAATGCAAGTTGTTGATGAAAGTCCAACTTGACGGTAGTGAGCAAGATAACCATCCCCAAAATCTTTGTTCTAAAGATTGGGAGATCTCCTGAGGGAGTTTATCTATTTGTCGCACCACACTGAAACCCTTTCTAAAAACCATAGAGTAGTATCTCACCGAGTCAGTATCCATACATTGTCATACTCACGGTGCAAGGGGAGGGAAGAATCTGCCCCCAAGACACTCACCATATAATTACCAAGGATCGCTTGCTCAAGGCATTCGATATCCACTTCCGTCACTTTGAGTGCGCGCTTGGCAATGACAAATACACGGGCGCCCTCTAGGGGGTGACACTGCTGTGTGAGTCAACGTAATTCAAGATGTGGGATGTGAGTATAATGATGACCTACTTGTCCTTAAGTGTGAGTCTGTTTGATTTGTGTACAATTGTCAAAACAACCCGTCAAAATCAATAAGAATCATTCATGATTTTTGAACATACACGATCTATTCAGTTAAAACAATTATTCACAATTGCTTGCTGTGTTTTCACAAATTTATTAAAATATATTTAAAGATCATCCTGAAAACAACAAAGTCAAGTTATATCAGAAAATCCATGCTGCGAAAGTGGAAGTCCACCACGTTTCTCAAAAGAAAAATCAAAGTCACAAAACCCAAGAAACCTCTCAGTTATAGAAACAAATTGAGAAAATAGCGTTTTCTATATCAAAATTGGAAACTCTTCTTACAACATAGAACATTCATCCATAGATATCATGATTTTGCTAGGGGTCACACATTAGATTACGCGGTAGAACCGCTCTATTCACGAGCCTTCTTTCAAAGAAGAGCTCTCACTCAGTATCACAACCATAGTCAGTGCATACATCCTTCTTATCTTCCACAATCCCTGATATAGTATGCCATAAGGCCAGATCATATTTTACAATAGTGAGTCATAAAAGTCTTGTTTTCAACATTCTGGAAAACCTATTTCAGTGCTTCTGGTCACTGTTTTAGCGTTTCAGTGAAATAGTGCTTTAGGGCACTGTTTCGGTGCTTACAGTCGATATTTTAGCACTTCTATCAAACAACACTTTCATCATATTTTCCAGCGCTTTTGGGCACTGTTTCAGCGCTTCTATCAAAGTAGCGCTTCCATCAATTTCTGCAGCACTTTCATGCATTGTTTTAGCGCTTCTGTCAAAGTAGCTCTTCGGTCACCTATTTCAACGCTTCGGGACTCTGTTCTAGCGCTTCTATGAAATAGCACTTTTGTAATCTATTTCAGCACTTTCAAAACAAAGAGTTCAAAATTTTTACCAATCAATCAGTCTGTCATTTTATCCACAGTATTCATCAAAACCAAATTTCTTTTTATCAGAATCACTGTCTAGAGACCGAAATCAGAAAGGTTTATACAAATTTCCAATCTTATCAACTAAAACAAGATCTTGCAAATCACAAGTGTCAAAATCAAATACACAATCAATTACTACACTGAAGTTTCATTATTAGGATACTATCATCCTTCATCACGAAACCAAGTATAGTAATCAAATTTTTAGCATTGTCTCATCAATAAGATCAGTCATCTTATTTGACTTTGTTTAAAAATTTAAAATTGACATTTTCCAACAAATAAGATCAACATTTCAGAAGAAAGGATTAAAATTTTGTATGCCAATCTTCACTAGGTCCCAAAAACAGAGACTCTTAGAACAAGAAATTTTAAAATCCCAAGCAATGGCAGAGGAAAATCCTTGGAACAATTTGAACCGAAACGATAAGAAGGAAATAACTCTAGAGGATATCCAAGCAGCCCAACAAGATCCCAAGTTCCATATATTTATGGAAAATATTTTGGAACAAGACATGGAAAAATATCTTTTAATGTTAGCTGAATCAGGGGCTAAACTTCCAAAAGATTTTGATGTAAACCGTTTGAAGGAAACACTAGGAACGAATGAGACTAAGATACTACAACCTATGCAAACAATAGATCCAGTTGCTACTTTAACATCACAGATGCAAATGTTACAGCAACAGATACAAGATTTAACAAAAGGGACTACCAAGAGATATGCGATATAGGACATTTGTCCTTATCCTTTCGATGCAATAGTCAGCTTGATACCTTTTCCTAGACATTGTGAGATCCCAAAATATGATAAGTATAATGGAAGAACGGATCCAATAGATCATATCAGAGAATTTAAAATGATGAGTCTTGAGTTTTCCCAAGAGGAAACTTATTTAATCTGATTATTCCCAAGGAGTTTGGGAGGATCATGCATGGAGTGGTTTTCGAAATTAAAACCAGGTATCATAACTTTTGAGGAACTAGTCAACAGATTTATATCTCAGTACTCATTCAACATCTAACACGTGTTACAATCAAAGATCTTTACAATCTAAAACAAAACAAAGGAGAAACGTTCTTTTCTTTTCTCCAAAGATGGCGACGCTTGTTCGCTAGATATCCTAGATCCATTCCTAAAGAAGAAAAGATGGAGTTGTTCATTGAAAACTTGATGGAAGAAATGAGTTATAGACTGGAACTATAATGTCCTCCAACATTCGAGAAAGTGATAGAAAATGGTCTTAAAATTGAAAAGGCATTAGTCAAGAGAGGAGTTATCAAGCATTTTAATGATAAAACAAACAACACTAGTAACTCCTCCAATCAATACTCAAGCGGTGAGAAGCCAGAATTTTGGAAAAAGAATCTAAACACAAATGAGACAACAAATGATCCCCAAAATATCAAACCGGTTTTCAACTTGACCACATCCACATCAAAGAATCAAAATAATGATCAAAATGTCAAGTCGAATACCATACAAAGCAATGAGATCATAAAAACACAGTCATATCAAAAACCGTCAAATCGGCAAAGGTTCACACCTTTGGGTCAAACAATGGAATCAGCAATGAAAGAATTAGTTACCAGAGGCCTTTTCACTACACGGGAAGCCAAATTCTGGGATCCAAAAGTCAACCCATCATGGTGGAATGACGCTAATTATTGCAACTTTCATAATAACAAGGGTCACAAAAAAAATGACTGTATGGAGTTGAAACACGTAGTACAAAATTTGGTGGACAGCAACAAAGTGTATGTAGAGGAACCTCAAAATAATAACAATCATTCCGCATTTAAGGATCCTTTGCCAAATTATGACAAAGGAGCATCATCCTCTTCGAACAACAAAGGAAAGAATGTCAATCATATCTATGACAAAACATTCCTTTGTCTATCTGAAGTCAAAAATGATCATACAATTAGTGATAACATTGATGAAAATGAAACCAACAACATTACCTCTTTGGATTTACTCCCAAGCGTGCAAAACTCTGACAATCAAATAAATGTCTTAAAAATCAGAGAAAATAAAGAACATCAACCAGCCAATGTGATAACTAGGGGACAATCCAAGGTACTGTTAAAGGGAATTAGCTCCACACATGCAGTTCCACCTCCATCTCATTATAATGTTATTGATCAAGAACCTCAACCGGTAAACGTCATGACTAGGGGGCAAGCCAAGGTAGTTTTAAAAGGAGTTGGATCTCAACATGCGGTTCTGCCTCAATCTCATTATAATATTGTCAATCAATTGCAAAACATCCCCGCACAAATATTGATACTAGAACTCCTTAAATTGTCACCATCACATAAGGAAGTTCTCGAACAAGCATTAATTGCCACAACCGTACCAAAGAATCTAGATGTTTGTCAATTCCAAGCTATGGTGGGACATCTGACTACCCTGCATTGTCTGTCATTCTCTGAACAAGATGATGTCTCATTAAACCATCCGCATAATACTGCATTGCATATCAAAGTATTTATCCATAATCATCGCGTCAAGAGAGTTCTAATAGATGGGGGGGCAGGTCTGAACATTTGCACCCTCAATTTAATTCGTGCACTAGGATATTCCGACGACGCTATTGATGCTCTAAGGAAAATGACCATCAAAGCATATGATGAGGAAGAAAGATCGTCTAAAGGTTTAATTGTATTACCCATTCAAGTGGGACCCATGATGAAACATATAGCATGCCAAGTGTTGGAGAAGGAATTAACATACAACATTCTCTTAGGGCGTCCATGGATCCATGAAATGCAGGTTGTACCTTCAACATATCATCAATGTTTGAATTTCCCAATGAGTGGACGAGAGGTAACTATATCTACTGATTACAATCATCCTCAACATTGTGATACCCTTAGGATCTCTCAAGATACCTTCATACCACACAACAGGGAAGCATCATCATCCAAAGATGAATAACGTCCAAGCATCACTACTAAATGGGTAGAGAAGAAGGGTAAAGAAAAAGAGACAAGTCCTGTTGAAATTCAATCAACAGATAATTCGGATCAACAAACTTCTTTATCACATAAATTCCAAGAGCAATTCCAACTGAAGGACAAAGGAATGGGAACATATTATATGGAGCAATCGCTTAACCTATCACAGTTAATGCCATCTCCTAGGACATATGGTAAACCATCTTTGATAAAATCTCAAACATCATTACCAATCACAGCTCTTGACGAAAGGTTTGTCAAAAAGGGTATAATAGAAGATGAAACAAGCAACAAAGCAATCCTGGATTGGCTTTACAAAGATGAGGAACCTTCTACATCAGAAATCAATATCAAAAATGTCAACATCAACACCGATAAATATGGCAAAGGAAAAGCTATTCTAGAAAAAATGGGATATGAAGGACAAGGACCCATTGGATTAAGAAAGGATGGACTCACAGAGCCTATTACACCCCTCACTCTCCACACAAAAGAGAAGCCAGGACTAGGATACTTTGAAGAAGAAAAGCAAGAGTTAACAAAGACAGCTAGAGAAAATATCCTTCAATTTAGGGATGGCTCTGAAACAGACTCAAATGAATATGAGTGGGCATTGTATTCTGATCTATTTTTTATTGACGTTCAAGTCAATATAATTCAAAAATATGCACCTACGCATGAGGAGGACCAAGGTTCTAGGTCTAGCCCACTTGTGGAAGGGTCACTAAATATCGATGATTCGAGTGGGGACGAGCAAACTTCGAGTGGACTAGACGATCTTGAAGAAAGTACCATCACGGATCTCGATATCCAAATAAACGACTATGATGAAACGGATTTCCAAACCCTTACATCCATCACCTTGAATGAATCTGATAACCTCATGCCATTGATCCATCCTGAACTCATTGATTGGGAACCTATTGAACCTTTGACTGTACCAAAATTTGCAAATGATGATGCCATCGTGCATTTCCTATGTCATACCGAACCTGATACAAATTCTATCTATAATACTCATAACAATACGACTCAGCAGGAGGGTGTCAAATCTTCTAGTTGCAAAATTGAAAACAGGGAAAATAGATCTAATGGTGAAAACCATTCTATGGCAGCACTAGATCTGGAAAAAGTAAAAATAAAGAACGCATCCAATGGTGAAAACCTTTCCAAGGCACTGAAGGATGGAAGATTTGACACTCTCCCAGAACATTATCATGAGCGATCATCAGTTCTGGTCGAACCTACACAATCGGTGGACATTGGCACAGAAGAGAAGGCAAAAGTTTTACATCTAGCAGAATCAATGACTGATCAAGAGAGACCGAAATTTATCAATTTCTTTAAAGAAATAAGCATCGACTTCACTTGGTCATATTTTGATATGCTAGGCTTAGATCCAAATCTGCTTATGCATCATTTGTCTTTGCCAATAGGAATCAAGCCTGCTAAGTAAAAATTAAGAAAAATGCATCCTCATATAACATTGATGGTGAAAACAGAGTTAAAGAAATTATTGGATGCTAAATTCATAAGGTCTATAGACTATGCCGAGTGGATATCGAACATAGTACCTATTTCAAAGCCAAACAACAGCATCAAAATTTGCACGGATTTCAGGGACTAAATAAAGCATGCCCGAAGGATGATTTTCCACTACCAAATATAGACATCATCATGGACTTGACAATAGGGCATGCCATGTTATCAATCATGGATGGTTTCTCAGGGTACAATCAAATAAGAATAGCTCCTAAAGATCAGGAAAAGACAGCTTTCACATGTCCATGGGGAACCTTCTGCTGGAACGTCATGCCATTTGGTCTAAAGAATGTAGGAGCCACTTATCAAAGAGCAATGATGACAATCTTCCATGATATGATGCACACATTCATGGAGGATTACGTGGATGACATCTTGGAAAAATATCTACAAGGGAAGGACATCTATATATCCTAGACAAAATCTTCACATGGATGGAGAAATTCAATGTCAGGTTAAACCCAAAGAAGTGTGTCTTTGGGGTCACATCAGCAAAACTGCTAGGATACATTGTCTCGGAAAAGGGCATTGAGGTCGATCCAGCAAAATTCAAGGCAATAATGGAGATGCCACCTCCTAAGAATATAAGTCAACTCAGATCACTACAGGGAAGGTTCTAATCGATCCGAAGATTCATCTCCCAGTTGGTGGATAAAAGTCATCCTTTCAATCACCTATTGCATAAGAATATAGTTTTCAAGTGGGATGAGGGGTGTGAAACAACATTCAATCAAATCAAGCAATATCTAATGTCACCACCCATTCTTATGCCACCAATAGAAGGAAGGCCTCTCATATTGTATATTGCTATGATAGATATCTCATTGGGGGCACTATTAGCGCAAGAGGATTATAAAGGGAAAGAGCACGCCATCTACTACATTAGTAGAACTTTAAATGGCTATGAAATAAACTATACATTCATAGAAAAGTCCTGCTTAGCAGTGGTATTTGCTACTCAACAGCTGAGACACTACATGCTAACCCATACAATCAGGTTAATTGCAAAGATTGACCCTTTGAAATATCTACTAAGTAAAGTTGCCTTAATAGGTAGACTGGCGAAATGGGTTATGCTACTAAGTGAATTTGACATTTAGTATGTCGAGAGAAAGGCAATCAAGGGACAAGCAATCACTGAACAGCTAGCTGAAGCTCCTCTACCAAATGATCACCCAATGACAATGGAATTTCCAAATGCAGACATTCTGACAATAATACCCCAACAATGGGTATTATATTTTGATGGATCATATACACAATGAGGATCAGGAGTAGGAATCTTGTTCATTTCTCCATAAGGACACACCATTCCAAAATCATATAGATTAATGTTTCAATGTACAAATAATATGACAGAATATGAAGCATTGATTATTGGGGTCAAGATAGCAATTCAATGGAAAATAATGGATTTACAGGTATATGGGGACTCTCAACTGGTTATTTATCAAGTAAATGACGAATATCAAACAAAAGATGAAAATTTGATGCCCTACAAGAAAAAAATAGATAATCTGAAACAATCCTTTATCAGTATCAAGTTTGATCAAATTCCAAGAGCTGAGAACAAAGTTGTGGATGCTATGGCTACAATCACTTCATTACTACAATTGCCTGAGAAGCGTATTTGTTATGAGTTTATGGTAGAACAAGTATCATGTCCTTCCCATAATAATCTAGAATCTGCTACCATCTACCATATCGAAACCATAGAAACCTCCATCTATGAAACAATCTTAACCTACCTGAAAAATGATGTCCTTCCTCCTGATCTATCCAGGAACCAAAAATGAAACTTCATTTGCCAATCCGTACGACATACTTTAATTGCCGACATACTTTATCATCGAGGTCTTGATGGTACTTTACTTTGATGTCTAGAACACAACAAGTATGAAATAGCCCTACGAGAGGTTCACGAGGGTATTTGTGGCACTCACTCGAGTGGGATAACTCTAGCTAAGAAACTCCTCCATTTGGGGTATTATTGGCCATGCATGGAGAAAGAGTCCTATCAGTTTGTTAAGAAATGCCAAAAGTGTTAGATTCACAGCAATCTGATTCATGCACCAGCACAAGAACTGCATCCCTTCACATCGACATGGCCTTTTTGTCAATGGGGCCTAGATCTGGTAGAAAAAATACATCCATCTTCATCTAATGGACACAAGTTCATTATAACAGCTACAAAATACTTCACAAAATGGATTGAAGCAGTACCTCTTACTACCATCACTGGGAAGCAGATTTCCTCTTTCATCTTGAACTACATAATATGTCGGTATGGAATCCCTCAATCCATTATCACTGATAATGGATGACCTTTCAAGAATCAAGATGTCCAAGAGCTATGTGATAAATTTCATATCCAATATCGATTTTCAACACCGTACTATCCTCAAGGGAATGGCCAAGCAGAGGCCTCAAATAAAACAATACTCAAAATTTTCAAAAAGACGGTTAATGGTGTTGGACATGATTGGCATGTTCAACTCAATCCTGCACTATGGGCCTACAGAACAAGTATCAGAACACCAACAGGAGCTACACCATATGCCTTGGTATATGGATCAGAAGCTATATTGCCCATTGAAGTAGAGATTCCATCCCTACGTGTATCACTCAGAGGTATCATTTCAGATGAAGACTATAGGGTATCTAGACTGCAAGAACTGGAGTTGTTGGATGAGTGTCATCAGCAAGTTGTTAATCACCTAATGGCTTATCAACAAAGGATGTCAAGAAGTTACAACCATAGGGTAAAACGAAGGGTCTTTCAGGTTGGTGACTTGGTATTAAAAGAAAACCCTAGGAATCAGCAGGACAGAGAGAAGAAAGGGAAATTTCAGCCTAACTGGCTTGGTCCTTTTATCGTCACATCAGTATATGGATTAGGAGCATATCAGATAGAAACATCAGAAGGGGATTTATTTGATGAACCTATCAATAGTATTCATCTCCAAAAATTCTATGCTTAAATTTCCTAGTGCATGGGTAAAACTTCTAAAATTGTTTCCTTGATGAAAACCTGGCAAATAGGCATCTTGGCAACACAAAAATACAAACAAATAAAAAGAAATTACAAAAAAAAAGAAAAAAAGAGGAAAAATGAGAAAAGACAAAAACACAAAGGGTGTAATGAAAGCATATGGTGAAAACCTGGGAACAGGCATCGTATGTGATTCTAAGATCAGCTTTCCCATCTATTTGGATATAGATCAAAATAAGTAGTCTAGCGATCATACCATTTCATATCATGTCAGTCGTCTTTCCATCTTTGCATCCATATCACAATCATTTTCAAATAGTCAAGTATCACTCCAAAGCTTGGGGGCAACATCTGGATATCATTAGGGGCAATACAAACGTATCAATTTCACCAAAGGGAAAAACAACAGTATAACAGAAAAACCGAAAACAAAGATCACAGCAGAACATCAATCATCATCAGAAGCGTATCAACCATCTGTATCGTGTCAAAAATCCAAAAACATGTCGAAAAGTTAAGTCTGAAAAAGCAAAATCCAAAAAAATAGGTCTATGTTAGTCGAACTACGTGGTCTCTGCGTGTGTAACGTAGGAAAGGCTAATCTTTCATCAGCCCCCAAGACCCCTAAAATAGGTAACTAGGTTAGGTCTTTGGTCAAAATCTCGAAAATCCAAAAACATTACAAAATCAGGATGGATGATCTAAAATCTGAATAATGAATGAAACACTCTAAGCCGACAATGGATAAATTGTACTTTTGATTATCATTTCTTTGGAGTAACTCAATGATGTACTAAACTAGAGGAACAAGGAAGAAGAATGATGCTTTTATTATCTGTTGTTTGTAAGTTAATCATATAAATGTATGAATTATCAGGGGATGTGCTATGCAAATGTATCACCGATGACATTCAGAATTCACACATTAAAATGATTAACCACTGCCTGTTTACGCAACGAATGCTCAAATCATCTCGGTTAAATCATACCTAGATGCTTGTGTTTGATTGCAACATCAAAAATCATGAAAGAAGTACTCAGGTCATCATTGGTCTAACACATACCATTGACGCTTGTATTCACTTCCAACATCCAATAAAGCTTTATGATGACAAAAAGGCACAAAAATACTGTTAAAATGACAATCGTTTTGCATATAGTTGCATGTTAAAATTAGATCGCATTCATCATATTCATTATCTGCAGAGTATTTGTTGCATAAAGGATTCCAACCAATGATTATCTAATCTACAAATAAGACTGAGTATACTTGACATAAAACCCAAAAATCATCAAAAACATGTAGGAGTCATCATCGCATCATTTAGTATCATCGTTTCATCATTCATAAATTAAATAAACTATGAATTAAATGGTACCATGGGTACATTATGTTCATTTTACCATAGAAACATTCATTACATTATCATCTATCCAACATCACATTTACATCACATACATTTACATTCACATAAAAAGCATTTATCCATCCATCCATTCATTAACATCACATCATACATCCATGTATCATAAGATCCACATATACATTTATCATAAAATCATTGCACAAAATAAAAACATTCATCATTACATCATCACATTTGCAATAAAATCATTCATATAAACATCACATAATAAATGCATCCATCACATAGAAATCATAAACCATAATCATATCACATCAACTGCATCTCATATATATATCAAGTGTCAAGTATACAATGAAGTCTGGTCTAAAAATACATCATCAAAAATGAGCTATATCATAATATACATCAAAAAGGATCACAATAGCATCTACGATCTGCTACTGCCAGAGTGTGCAGGCCCAACAGGACCTGTACCACCACCACCACCCCTGGAGGAACCAGGATCTCTGGGATCTCTATGTGGAGGCTGTGTCACCCCTCGCTCACTGTCCGTGTGTGTGTCTGCCCAGATCTCGACGGGGCATAACTAACCCTACACTCAGGAGGCACTGCATCATGGTATCTACTTCTGTAGAACTCTACCTCTCGGCCAGCCGGCAGAACCTCTCTCATGTAATCTCCTATGGAGGTGCCATCGGCCACTCTCTAGAAAGTCTCCGTTGTCTCCTATGCCCTCTCAGCAATCTGTCGAGCACTGTCTCTCTCGGCTATCAAAGTGGCCACCTGCATCTGTACGGCGGTCAACTGTCCCTGCACCTGCGATAGAGCCTGAGCGTGAGCCTGTGCCTAGGCCTGCATATGAGTCTGGATCTGAACGAGCAAACCCTGAGCCTGAACCAACTGCCCCTATAGCATTTGAACCTGTGCCTAGAGACTTGCTATCTATCTCTGCTAATCTACTGCTGGCATTGTCACTGCTCGCCTCTTGCGAGGCCTACTGGATGATGGAGCACTACTAATGGTTGGCCTTTCCCCTCTGTCACCTCCACTGCCACCATCGATGTCATCACTGTTGTTGTCACCACTGCTACTCTCTGTGCTACTATCTGTTAGAGTATCACCCTCGCTCTCAACGGAACCCTCTGCCACATCCTCCTTTGCTAGTAGCGATGCTGGTTCATCAAGGATTGTAATACGAGGATGTGGCACCAATGCCAAAAATGTAGCATAATCCTCAGTAACGAGTGCCTCTACAATATTCCTCCGCATATCCCAACTTGATGGTTATAGTGCCCTGTATCCCTCTATTATAACATTGTATGATAAACAGGGCCCCTAATCAGGAATATCCATCTGTTGTTTGGCATAATGAACTACCCCTATGGCATACACTGCATAATGTCGTACTGCCTATACACTCGGCGCAGCAGAAATCTCTCTAGAACAAATGGTGTACGGTCGATGAGATACATGGAATCACAAAGGAACCCCAACATTGCATCATCCTCATCCCACTACTCACAGTCGAGGTATGGGCGCCAGGTGGCTGTCTCTGTATCTTCAAAAACCCGCCTCCAGTGCTCTAACTTGCCCATACAAGCCTGTGTGAACCGACCACTGTATCAAAAAACGTAGGGTCTGCCGGCTAGTCTGTCTGCAACTGGAAATGGCCGAGCAATAGCAAAATGCTCCCATGCCCACACCTGTAACAGGGTCATCCTTGCTGATAAGCTCCTAGCTCCAAGGTACACAACTGAATGCAGATCATGATAAAGATGTGCCAGCATGCACATCCCCCATGCATATCTGGTACCATGTACCATCATGCTCTCCAGTGTCCTACCCCAGCCAACGAGAAATCCCTTTGACCTGCGATTAGGACAAAGGAAACCTCCAATGAATCCAGCTAGCACTGCTGGTAGTGTCACGTAAGAGTCGGCGATCCTCCTCCACCAAACGCTCGGACCCGCAATGTCTTAATCCTGAAACACTCTATGAAGAGCATCTCTACAGCCGATCCCATGGGAATCATATACGACGATCTCACCCATAAATGAAATACGCAAAATACACCACACATCCTTAGGTGTGACCGTCATCTCGCCAATAGGTAGGTGAAAGGTGTTGTGGTCACTATTCCACCTCTCAGCCAACACAGTCAACAGACCCCGATTAATCCTAATCTAGGGCATATCAAGCAAGCTAGGAAGGTCGCATCAGCCTATCACCTGAAGCTCATCTGGTGTCAAATGAGGTATCAAGTGTGTCATCTGTGGAAACCTCTCTCACACCTGGAGAGTACCCAAATCCTCCTATCATCACAATGAAAAAATCCACAAATCAGTGAACTATGTCAAGAAATCAAGTCATTCTACTATCAAGTCTATTCCAAAAGCTTTGGTATGAATTTTCGATCAAAATTCATAGGCAAACATCAAACCTCACCTATCATGAGGTTCTCAAAACATCAATTTTCTCACCCATCATGAGCTTCTCAAAACATCAACCTCACCTATCATGAGGTTCATCAAAACATTATCTAGATCTCGCCTATCATAAGATTTATCAAATATTGAATCATTTCCTCACCTATCATGAGGATCATCAAGAATAGGATTTCTTCTCACCTATCATGAGAGTTAGTCTTATTTACATCATCCAAATCCAACATCAAGAATGTGGATTATCAATCATACCAATCTGAAGAATGGACATGATCAGAATTGACAAAATCAGGGTTCACTAAGTCAAAATCTTCAATTCTGACATAAAAGCGCTAAAACAAGCTTCCAAAGCGCTAATCCCAAAAGTGCTACTTTATCAGTTAAAAGCGCTAAATCAGGGACCCAAAGCGTTAAATCTCGAAAGCGCTATTTCAGCACTCTGAAGCGCTAAAATAGGCTTCTGAAGCGCTACATAAGTCCATCAAAGTGCCACTTTACCAGAAGTGCTAGAACAGACCATAAAAATGCTAATCTACCAAATAAAAGCGCTAAAAGTCTCAAAGTGCTAAAATCTGGCATCAAAGCACTAAATCTTAACTCCTAAGCGCTAAATCACTGAAAGCGCTACATTACCCTATGAAAGCGCTAGAGTTTTTAACGCAAGAGCTAAAACTCAAAGCGCTAAACTACCTACTAGAAGTGCTACACCGGAGTGTAAGCGCTACAGCGCGGCTTGAAAGCGCTAAAACAAGTTAAAACACGCCTAAACTATTAAATGCATAAAAAACAAAAATGCATGAATTACGAGGAGGTCAAGAGGTACATACCGGAGGTCCATATGCGGCCAGCCGTCGGTGACGTCGAACATGCTCGAATCGGTGAGTGTGGTAGGGGATAGGCATTTTGCTCCAGCTGGCAAAAAAGTCTCTATCACAAAGGTTTTTGAAATCAAATAGTGAAAATGAATTGGAAAATGACCTTTTTGGACTATATATAATTTTTGGAAAGGAATTTTTGGTGGATTTTTATTATCTTTTGATTAATTTAATCCAGGAAATTAATTGAAACTCATCTGCGGGCTAGATTTCTTCATCATTTATCGGGAGATAAATTATTTATTCATCAAATCATCATCAAATCATTAAAAAAATTGAAAAAATTCTAAAAATCATCAAATCATTAATTTATCTCCCAAGGGGGCATATTATCATCAAATCATCTAAAAATCAAAATCTGGGGCATGTCTGGGGCACACGGAATTATTTTTTTATATCATCGATCCTGGCAGTAGCAGCAAAATTTGTTTTGAAGCAACGCGTAAACACGTCACTTTGAAGAGGGGCAAAATGTATACACCTAAAATTGGTCTGCAGCATCTAATTAATTAAATACGAATTATTTGATTAATTATCCTAAATTTCCTCTACTATTGAATAAATAGAAATATTTATTTATATAGTTCACATTTAAATTCATCTTAATTAAATAAACAAAATTAAATACTTTGTTTGATTTAATTATCAAATCCCTATTTTATTCTATCACGTCAATCTTAAATTAATTAAATAAAGATCAAACATTTTATTGATTAATTGTCATTTTTCCTCTGTTTGATTTAATAAACAACTATCCTATAGTTTGTTTTATTAAATTATTTATCCCCTTTTTTCTAATTTAAATAAATCAAAATATTTGAATTAAAGGACAAGGAATATTTCATCTATATTCTCTCAAAAATGAATTAGATATCCTATGTCTAATCTATGTCTAAAATATGTCACAATTAATGCTTTGAAACTTCACGGGAAGTTTTGGAGACAAATTGGAGACAAATTCCAAAATCTTCTCTCAATCTTCCTCCATCAATCTTTCCTCTTCTCTTGCCTGGTGTTTTCATGGGTAGAGACAATCTCCATTTTTCTCTCAATCTTCTCCATCTTTCACCATTCAATCCTCCAGATTGAATCCAAGTCTCTCAAAGTTTTTCCTATGCATTTCTACAACCAGGAAATCTATAAATAAAGCCTCATTAAACCAAGAAAGGATCCAGATAATCTAACTTTTGCACTCTTACTCTGCAGGAATTCAAGCATCAAGCAATCAAGCATCCAAAATCCAGCAATCAAGCTTTCACATCAATGGCTGCCTCCTGTAGCTGCAATTATCTATTCCATATCCATGTCATGCTAGTTTAATTTATTTATCATCTAGTATTGTCTTTTAGCTCCATATCATTGCATTAGTATCATCTCGTTCTTCAAAAAATCATTTTAACAATCATAGTGCTTAACAATCTGAGAGCAATTTTGATTTAATAAATCTTTGGAGATAAAGAGCAATATGACGCTTTCAATTGATTACTGTTTTGAATTGATTCAATTTGTTTAATCTTTGATATAATGTCATATTAAGAAGTGTTTTAATATTGTTTACTTATTCACACTTATAGTAATAATTGATATATCCCCATAGATGATGAGGTACATGTTTAATGCACCTACTCCAAGGAACCCCAAGCAAGTGACTGAAGCAAATGCATTACAAATGTTCAATAAGAATAAAGAAGTCAACAGATCCCACATGAACAAGAAGTGGTTGAGGATCGAGAAGAAGTCCTTAACCAAGATGTCTGAACAACCTAAAAGATGAGACTTCAAGAAGGAAGTGGATGACTTGATTTTGATGCTTTCCAAGGTATTTGGAAAGAAGGACTCTACATGCTTCAAATAGTGGATATTCCCATTCATGGAAGCTATTTTTGATGGTAGGCAGCAATTTGAGTGGTGCATGATCCTATCTGACAATTTGCACAATCAAATGTTGAGGGTAAGGGAAACAAAGACCTTATTTATGACTTCTTATGTCATATATGATGCTGCAAGGATGGGTATATTTCTCGGGTTGAATGTAGTAGGAGTTTTGGGAGAAGCTCTGGATAACAAAAAGTTTGGAACCATTACATGACCAATTGACTTATCAAACATCAGAGCTACACCACAAAATATTTAATGATGCATTCCTCTATGTCATCATCAACCGATTGACTGGGGATGCTAGATTCAGGTTGAGTAGGGATGCTATTGCTTTTATTGCTCAATGGGGACATTGGTATATCCAATATCCCAGGTTCTCATACTTCAGGTTGGAAGGATTTGATGGTCATCCTCATCTACTCCTAAGGTGTTGCAGTGATAAGATTATTCTCATGGAATTCATATATCAAGCCTTAGGAGTCAATGCAAAATTTACCATCAAACATAAACCTCGATGTCACAAGTTCCTTATGAATTTGGGAGAATATTGTTGCCTTCATAATGTATCTACAAAGGCAATATGTGAAGAGTTGAGCTATTTGAAGTTGGGATTGTATACATCCCGAAAACACTTTGATCCGGGGAATAAGATGAATGCTCTGAATCCTATTGTTTTTGACAAACATTATAATTTATTAAAGGATTTTTGGATTGACTTACAAGATGAATATGATGTTAGAAGGAGGAGCTATGAAAGGCTGACCATCCCTCAAATGATTGAGTATGGGGTAAAGGAAGACATTCTTGATACACTATCAGATAATGGTGTAACTTTGGATCCCAGATATGAAGCAACAAAGATTGGTACTAAAGACCTGGCCCCCATCAATTGGGATGAAGAAGAATTCATAGACATAAAACAAATTTCTAGAACAGTGATGGATAGAAGTATCCAATAGGTGGTCATGAGGATAAAGAAGCCACAAGCTCAAGTTTCAAAGATGAGAAAGGTCGAACCTACCCAAGGGTACAAGAGAACCAAGAGGAGGGCAGCTCCTAAAGAATAATTGGAGTATTTCCCTCTTATCTCTGGAGGAAATGTTGTTCCAGAAATACTTGCTCAGGAAGTCCATGAATCGCAAGGCATGGAGACCACAACGGTTGGAGAAGGCTCCTCTTCTTAACCTTCCCTCACTCAAGAACCTAGCAAAGAAGTACCTGTACGTAGTCTCCATGAGCAAGAAAAAACTCTGAAGGGGAAGGAAAAAGAAATTGAAATTCATGATTTCAATTCTCATTCAAAGGCTACTCAATTTGATAATGAGTGATGAGCAAGTTTTTGGCACATTTAGATCATGTTTTTACAAACACTTTTCTGCTTTTCATTATGCTAGGACAAACATTTAGTGTTGATTATGGGACAAGACATAGACTTTTTATGCTTAATATAATAAGTATATTATGATAAGTCTTTCCATGATTATTACCTTGAAATGTTTTATTAGTTTGATGAATGTCTTATGACTTTGTGTGATGACAAACCCTTCCTGTAACCTCTACTATTCAACTTCTTGCAGCCATGTCTGAAATAATGTTTTCCTTAGTTTAATGCTTAAATAAATGTATGAATGAGGTGATGGATCGTCTTAAAGGTTGAATATGTTGAGCTAACTTTCTACCATAGGAATAGCTATTAAGATATTTTGCAGGTACCACGTTTGAGGAAGAAATTCAGTTTCCACTTAAAGGTTGAAGACTAATTCAATGAAGACCAGTTCAGCAGCAAAGAATAAGGAGGTAGCTTCAAGTCATCTGCCATGCAGGGAGAGTGTTCCAGAAATCTAGCCTGGGTGTCTTGATGATGCATGAATCTAGGATGGTGGCACTTTAAAACTTCAAAACTGATTTGACTCAGTTCTTCCTTTTTCATCCACCTCTTCACTTAGTTAGTTATGATGTAATAAAGACTTCCCATTTTATGAGGGAAGGGTTGGTTAGTCGTTAGATTCAGTTTTCAATAAATAGCCCATTCTCCTTTAGAGAAAGGGTTGGAAGATTGCTATTGCAATACATTTCAGTTTTCAGAAATACAGTTGAAGATTGTGAGCTATGTACTTGTCTATCTCGAATCAATAAAGTGTTTATGAAGTTTATAGTCTAATCTGTTGTTTACCTTTGGCACTACCTAAGGGGGCCCACTTAGGGAGTTGTCCATCTTTTCATTCTACAAGTTAGAATAGTTGCACTTCCTTTCATAGAGGTTAATGTGACTATTCCTGCAGTTGGCAGAAACACAGAGTTGTCAACTGTTCCTGTAGCCACTAGATGCAGAATAGTTTTATCTTTCAGTTTTCATTTCCAAGCAAGTTTATCCAGTAAAGTTGTTTCCAGTAATTCAAATTCTAGTATAAGCATTTTTAGGAAGTTATGCATGTCTGGGAGAGGTAATTAGTGCATATATTGTGCCAACCATTTAAATTTTACGTCCCTGGGTTGATTATTAAATGAGATTCTTTAGCAGGTTATGATTGCCGATTGTGATGTTCAATCCCTAAGTAAAGGAATTCATGTTCCTAGTTATTAAGTTGATTAAATGACACTACATTTTTGGCATCATTGTTGGGGATGGTGTCAAACTAAAGACCTATTGTAGGCATGCTAATAGAGAGTTAAATTTCATTCCAAGTATTTTGTTTAGAATTCTGCATTCCAGCATTTTCATATTTAGTTCACTTTTTGTTGTATGCGTAGAAGAAGAGACCAATTTGGAAGATTCCTTCCTGAAAGAATAGATATTGAAGAGATTGAACCAGACCTTTTCCAAGAAGACCCATATTTGGATGCTGGCCAAGACTTAGTTACCTCATCTTCTTCCTCAGAGCTAAGCTTAAACCTATTTGAAGAGCCAGATGACCTTAACCCACTTGTTTAGCATCTGAATAATCTGCAAACTTCTAACAACCAGGACCCATCAAATAATCCGCTTTCCCTTGTAGTTCGTCAGCCAGGAGCTAATCCAAGGACGCAACCAAGGATGGAAACTCCTACTTTTCCATTTCCAATTCTTGACCTGCATGACAATAATAACCTCAAGAACATCCCTAACTCATTACTTCCAAAGTTCTATGGACTTATTACTGAGGACCCTCATACCTTCTTGTTTGAATTTGACATCCTTTGTAGGAGCTATGACTACATAACCTCGGCACACAAGCTGAAGTTGTTTCCCTCCACTCTAAAAGAGTCAGCCTTGAGATGGTTCATGGGATTGGGGAGAAATGTAGCAACCACTTGGGATGTAATGAAGGATCTGTTCTTAAGAAAATATAAAGAATATTATAGAGGGAATGATATGAGAGGAGATGACGTCTTCAAGATGTCACAAAAGGAGGATGAAACATTGGAGGATTATGTGTTAAGGTTTTTGTTCAGTGTGCAGAAGAATACTCAGCAAAAGTTGAATGAGGAATCTCAAAAACTTCTCTTCCTAAGAGGAGTTAATGATACTTTCATGGAGGCTCTTGACCTCATGGTAGGAGGAGATGTCACCCAAAGTGATTGGGATGATATCAAGAAAATCTGTCTCAACTACTCCAGACAAGCTATGAAGAAACACAGAGGGTTTAGACCCTCTATTGCAAAAGGAAATGGCTCTGGAGTGTCCAAGGGGGAGATTTATAATCTCTTGTCCAACTTCAAGCAAGATATCATCAACGATGTAGCTACTCAACTAGACACTATGCAATCTCAAAGGAAGAAAGAGGAAACTGAGGCAATGTTAGCTGAATATTGCCCTCACTGTAGATAAAGAAAGGACTGCAGATGCAAAGCAGTGGCCAATCTGGAGGTGCAGCATCTTCCCATTGAGTTCAAAACCATAGAAGGAGAGGAAGAAGTGTTCTTTGTTGCTCAGCGCAGGCCATGGGCCCCAAGACAAGGTATGCCTCAAGACCCTTTGCAAAATTTTGGTTTGTATAGTAATCAATGGCAGAACCAGTACCCTCCAAACTATGGGCCATACTCCCAGCCTCAATGAAATAATCCTTGGCCAAATGCTTAGCAAAACCGATGGCAACCTCCTCAAGGGAACTAGCAGTCACCACAACAAAATCAGTGGCAGCCTCCGCAAGGGAATTGGTAGCAGTCTAACCAATGGAGGGGAGGCCAGCAATGGTCAAATCCACCCGCTGGTTTCCTGCAGCAATCAATTATGCCACCTCCTGCAGCTAATCAAAGCCAAAATCCTAAGCCAACCCAACTGCTTGCTCAAGCAGCACCTAATCCAAAGAATCAACCTCAACAGCAACAACAACAAGTTTATTTTACTGATCCTAATCATCATCTTGCCTATGCTCTTAACCTGAATAATATCAACTTACGTTCAGGAACAATGTTACCCACACCATCTCCTCCCATAATCTTAGAATTGCAATCTGAGGAGAATGAACAAAAAGATACCAATGACCTAACTCAACCCACTGAGCCAATGCAGAATCCATCATTGCCTAAGGTATCCAATAAACCCTCACCTCCTTTCCCATAAAGGTTGGAAGGTGAAGTTGAGAAAAAGCAAGAAGAGCCTACCTTTGACATCCTTGATCAACTAAAGCACATATGTGTGAAAATTCTCTTGTTCCAACCAATCAAAGAAGTGCCTATCTATAGCAAAGCTATCAAGGAGGCATGTTTGAAGAAATCAGGGAGGAAAATGAAAGACCCTCAAACTATCCATGTTTTAGGTCAACTCTCTGACTTAATGCTAGGGAAACTTACCATCGCAAAATATTCAGACCTTGGCAGTCCTATTGTGGAGATCAATATTAATGGGGTGCAAATTAAGAATACTTTAGTAGATCTCGGTGCAGCTATCAATGTCATGACCAAGGACCTTGTGGTAAAACTTAGTATTTCAGACCTAAGGGCTACACCTACAATACTATAGCTCGTTGATAGCTCAACTATCAAACCTAATGGGATAGTAGAAGACCTGGTAGTCACCTTGGATTCTTGGGAGTATCTTATTGACTTTATGATTTTGTCTCCAAAAGCATCATTAGGAGGATATCTTGTTATACTAGGAAGGCCTTGGCTGGCCACTACTGATGCTTACATTGGATGTAGGTCGGGTAACATGACAATCTCTAATGGGTATAACACAAAGAATCTTACCCTTTATTCTCGAGCCCAGCCTCAACTGGACTCTGGATAGGCTATTTGACTAGATTTGGGAGAAGATGACGAAGTGAAATTTGTGGCCAATTTAATGATGATTACAATAGAGTCTTTCATTGCACAACAAGCAGAGAAAGAGATACTGTCTAATTTCCTACTAAATAATTATGGTATTGAATACCCTCTTTGTGAAAAAAATCCATGCTCCTTGCAGACCATTCTTCCTCCGCCCACCTCAACTCATTATCCTACAACAACTGACTGCTTACACACCTTATTTGCCCATGAGATAGAAATGTCTTTCCTACCTGAAGTGTCTATGGTTGAATTAACCTCACAAGTGGAGGTAGCTGCAGGAAAAACATTGAATATCAACAATAACCTTACCAGTGAGCAACAAGAATCTATTGTCAAAATGCTTACTAGTCATAAGTCATCTTTTTCTTGGGAATATGGTGATATGAAGGGCTTAGACCCAAAACTATGTACACGTCGCATATTCATCAACAGTGAGTTCAGACTTGTTAGACAGCCCCAAAGAATAATCAATCTAGCCTTGAGAGAAATTGTTAAAGAAGAGTTGCAGAAGATGTTGAATGTTGGCTTTATCTACCCCATCTCGGATAGCCAATGGGTCTCCCCACTGGTTATCATTCCTAAGAAAGGAGGAAAATGGAGAGTGTGTGTGGATTACAGAGAGCTCAACTCGGCCACAAAGAAAGATTACTTTTCTCTTCCCTTCATTGATCAAGTTTTGGATAATTTATCCGAGAAAAAGTACTTCTCATTCTTAGATGGCTACAGTGGATACAATCAAATCAAATTGCTCCAAAGGACCAGGAAAAGACTACTTTTACATGCCCCTAGGGAACGTTTTCCTACTCAATCTTGCCTTTCGATCTCTGTAATGCACCTGCAACCTTCCAAAGGGTTGTTATTAGTATTTTCTCAGATATCTCCTATGACTGTATGGAAATATACATAGATGACTTTACTGTGTATGGTGCAACATTTGAGGAAGCTCAAGACAACTTGAAAAAGGTATTACAGAGGTGTGAATATCATAACCTGTCACTAAATAGTTAGAAGTGCTTCATGATGATGCAAGAGGGAATAGTGCTTGGTCACTATATTTCTGCTACAGGAATACAGGTTGACCCTTCTAAGATTGAAGTCATCTCTAATCTACCCTTTCCTACCAAGCAAAAGAAACTGAGAAGCTTTCTAGGACATGTTGGATATTACCAAAGATTCATTAAGGATTTCAATCAGACAGCAGGGCCCCTATACAACTTATTAAAGAAAGATGCAGAGTTTTCCTAGACAGCAGAATGTGAAAAAGCATTCCTTAATCTAAAAATTTCCCTTACACAAGCGCCTATTTTGAAGGGACTTGATTGGTCACTTCTATTCCATATTTATACAGATGCATCAGATTATGCTATTGGTGTTATCTTAGGACAAAAAGGTGGTTCAACTAAGCATGCACTCTACTATATCAGCAAAAACTTGCAAGGAGTTGAACTCAACTACACTGTTATAGAAAAAGAAATGCTAGCAATCATCTATGCCCTTAACAAGTTCAGGCATTATGTTACAGGCTATCAGATATTTGTTCATACTGATCATACAACAATCGGGTATCTCATGAACAAGAACTCCATTACAAGGAGACTGGCAAGGTGGTTGTTGCTGATGCAAGAATTTGATATTACAATTGTGGACAAACCAGGTAAAGCCAATGTGGTTGCAGATTTCCTGTCTAGAATTCAAAGTCAAGATGACTCTGCACTTATTGAGGATTCATTTCCTGATGAGCATCTATTTTCAATCAAAGTCATTCACCCATGGTATGCAGATATAACAAATTATCTGGTTGCAGGAAGAACTCCTCCTCAATTCTCCCCTAAGGAAAAGAGATTGTTGGTAGAGAAAAGTTTTAACTTCTCTTGGATTACAGATTGCATGTTTTATATAGGGCCGGATCAAGTAATGAGATGTGTAAGAGAGGAGGACACTCATGACATATTGCATACAAGCCATGATGAGCCTTGCAGAGGACATTTTGCTGCTAAGAGGACAGCAATGAAATTTTTTAATGTTGGCTATTATTGGCCAGCATTACATAGGGATGCAGCCAAATATACTAGGAGATGTGACAGATGCCAAAGGATGGGAAGGACGACCAGATCAAATGAAATGCCTCTATTTCCACAAGTTATTGTTACACCCTTTGACAAATGGCGACTAGACTTTGTAGGACCGATTGATCCACCTTCAAATGGTAAGTCTTACATCCTTATATGTATAGATTATGTTACAAAATGGGTAGAAGCTAGACCTATGAAGCATGCTAGGGATAATAAGGTTGTAGATTTCCTCTATGAGGAAATCTTCACCAGATTTGGTGTTCCTAGGGAAATGGTGATAGATCAGGGAGCACAATTTACCTCTACTCTGATTACAGCCCTAGTCAATGAATATAACATAAGGCACATAAAATCAACTCCTTATCATCCACAGGCTAATGGCCAAGTAGAGATCACCAATAGGGACATAGAGGCAATTTTGACAAAAACTGTAGATTTGCATAGAAAGGACTGGGCTGCAAGGTTACCAGAGGCTATATGGGCCAATCGAACTACATGGAAGACTACTACAGGATATACACCTTTTGAAATGGTGTATGGTAAAACAACTGTGATGCTAATAGAGTTTGAACATAAGACTCTCAGAACAACATTGGAAATGGACATGGACTTAACAGCTGCACAAAAGGAAAGAGTCATGCAGCTCAATGCCTTGGATGAGCTCAGAAAGAATGTCCTGCAGCATACTGAGATGATAAAGAACCAGTGAATAAGGTGGCATGATAAATATATCAAAGAGAAAAAATTCAAAGTAGGAGATTGGGCTCTGCTTTATGACTCAAGGTATAAGGACAATCAAGGGAAATTGCAAACCAGATGGTTAGGTCCATATGAAATGGACAAGTTATTCAACAATGGTGTTGTACAATTGAGGACCATTGATGAGGTCAGGTTTAAGTTATTAGTCAATGGGCATCGCCTAAAGCTCTACTTCAAGCCCATTGATAGGGAATAATTTTTGAAACAGTTCGACTTTGAGCAGGAAACCATTGATCCTGCAGCCGAAGGAATTAAGTCTTGGCCCAATTCCCTAGGCCATGCATGAAATTGCATAAAAATATCATAATAAAGGGGTTATTGTAAGACCCTACTTCGCATGTACTTAATACAACCATAAATTGTTATATGTTTTTCTTGAATTGATGATTAAATGTATTGTGGATAATAAATAAGGTGATCTTTTGACAATATTCTTGCAAATCATTTTGACATTATGTTTTATCTTCATTACCATGGAAGTGGATTGCAGTCGTATACCATGGAATGCAAATTAGATTCTAAATGGATTATTATATAGTTAAAGCTTAGAATGTTCAGCTAACAGATTAATGTGATACATAATTGATACTTACGATCAAGTTGGTAATGTGCAGGAAGACAACGATGTTAGCATGAGAAGGGAGAACCATCAAGAGTGAATCAAAAGACTACTTCATGAGGATATAAATTTGACCCCATTCACGACCTAGAAACAAGTGGAGGTAATGTATTGGACGACTAAGGGTGTGAGGACATTTAGCTAGGATTCATGTGAGGCGTAAGTGGGGATTAGGCCTTGGAAACCACTAGCTAAGTTTGAAACTCGGATTGAACCTTGAGTGGGTTTTTAATGAGAGTTGTTGGTCAAATTTTTGGGTTAGGGTGCAAAATAAACCCCCTAGGGTCTATACCATAATGGTAGGGGTCAAGTGGGCATAAAATAATGCCCCAAGGACATGATTTCACCCTTGAAAAGTCCTCATAATGGTGAGTGACGAGTTTTGATGGGAGGATGGGATAGAAAGATGGAGGGGTTGTCCAAGTGCATGTTTTATCTTTAATAAGGAAAAGACCCACATTTATGAAGGAAAGTACACTCCACACATCCCCATCCAAGAGTTGCAAGTTAAAACTTCTATATATTTTGAAGAAGAAGGAGTGGGATGTTACCCACTTCTCCTCTTGGAGAACTTTGGTGGAGATGGTAGAAAGAATGAGAAGAGAAGAGGAGTCCACCTCTTTGGAGAGATAGTGAAGATGGCTTGGCTTGAAGAGGAAATATGGATAAGAGAGTCCAATCTCTTCACTTACAAAGAAAAGAGATAAGTTCTTCCTATTTTCATTTGCTTGTTTATTGTAAGAAGGTGATATAGTGTGTGGATCATGGTCAATAATAGAAAGTAGGAAGCCTAGATGCATGAAATTTGTGCTATGTTAGTTTATCCTTTTGTAAAAATGAGAAAAGAATCCATTTATCATGATGGAGTTAAAATAATTCCTTGCTCGAGGGTATGGCTAGAGCCCACGAGGCTCCATGATGCCATTGCGGTAGGGTAGAGAGCAAGTCTTAATTATATGTGTTTTCTTGCATTGTATTTCTTTAACATTGTTTGTTATATGGAAAGCTAGTGTTTGGATGTAACATGGAAGAGAATGGAAAAGAGCAAGCCTATATTCTTTTGCATGTAGCTGCATTGTTTATTTTGTTTACATAATATGGATAATGTTGCAAGTTTAAAAGATGGGTTATATATATGTCCAATGAAAAGGATGAAAAGAGATAGTCTTTATGCATTGGATTGTTAATAAGACATTTTCTATGTATTATTGTAATGATGAGTTTAAGTAAGGAAATGGTAATTGTTGTAATGAAAGAAAGCAGTTTTCTTCTCCCAAAATGCTTTCATTGCAATCCTTCACTTTGTAATATTCTTGTGAGAAATAGTAGGCATTAACCTTTGAAGCAATTGTTTTGCAAAACACCTATTTAAATGAAAATATATAGTCTAAATCTTGCATAAGTTTCTCCTCATCTGTCTTGAATAAATGTGTATTTTATAATGCTACATTTGAATATGCATGAATTTTTAGTTCTTGATACATCACATGCAAAATTTCCACAATTCTATTCATAATCCATATCTAAACAAACCACCAAAAAAAATAAGTGGCTTTACTTAACATATAAATTTTAGCATAATTAATTCCAACACAACCTGTAGTAAAAATACCATATTTTGTAAATAACAGCCTACATCTTGAGGCTATAAATACAATAAATAATATTATACTTTCCAAATATAGATACCTTAGGCATCCTGGTATAAGCTGTGGTACTCGAACCTTTCCAGCCAAAGAAAAAAAAGAAAAAAAATAAAGAGAACTACTTTTAGCATAATTGAATTTTAGGACATTGGCAAAAGTTGTCCAGTCTAGTTCCACACCTGTTAATTAGGATTGGATCGATTTCTTTTAAATCCTGTTCATAGAATCCTTGTATGCTTATCCTGTAATCATTTCAAGGTTATGGAATGGGGCGCTACATTCCCCATAGGCAACTGCATAAAAGCTTCTTCAACAAAACCATCTTACATGTACCCTATAAATTATGCCATGTATTTCTCATCGACCTCACCAATAGCATGACATAATTGGCATCGAATCTTGAGATAAGTCACTAGCCAAAGTCACTTGCTAGAATTTAGAAAAGAAAAAAAGAAGCTTACCCTATGCCCTTGTGCAAACTTGAGAGGAAATGGAAATAGCAGACAAGAATTCTGAATGAGTGTGAGGCTTCTGTTTAGCAAGAAAACTAGGAAAATAATTTATGTCGGGCTGAAAATGATGCGGTGGGCTTGCTTTGGAGTTTTCTCACTATGCCACTAGGATCGGTAATAAAACCACTCTCAGCATCAGGAAGCTCAAAGGAAGTTGACTCTATTACCAATCTATATGGAAAGGCTTCCCACACAGTACATTAATGGTGACAAATCTAAGCTGCTAGAACCAAAACTGGTGTCAAAAAGATCCAGCCAAAATCTAGAAGACCATTTTATATCTATAGAAAATCTCTCTGACAACACCACTCCTAATGAAATCTGTGCATGTGGGCTTGCATCTGAGCTGCCCTGTAGTGTTTCACACCCCCCCCCCCCATAAACCTGTCAAAGTAGTAGCCAAGATACAGATGGAGGAAGTAGCGGGAGTTATGTGAAAGATAGTGTTACATTTATAATAACAGATGACCTGAACATAACATCCAATTCCAAAATCACAAGCATTAGGTTGTTGAATTAGCTCAAAGTGAAAAAAAAAATCTTAGTGAAGAGAGGAGCATATTGTGAGTGTGGGTGCAAATAAGGGTATACAGATCCCCTGGGCTTCGTAGGTTTCAATTCCTTAGAATGCGGGTTACAGGATCCAACCATCCAACCATACATTGTGATAAGTCAGTTAGCTTACCAGGCTACCTACGCATCAATGAGAAGAAGGTCAGGTGGGCACCTCATCCAGCTATTAATGCTTAGCATTGGTTCTTTTGGGCGTATTAATGGCTGGCAGAGTCGCTGTTTCAAATCATAGCAGATGGTTTAATATTTTGGTCGGAGTATCCATTGTTGTCAACTGCGTGAGTTCTTCTCTACGCATCCCACTCAATTCCAATCAATTCAATCCCTATTGCAGGTCTCATCCAGTGTTAGATAGATAGAGTGTGGCGTGGAGGCGATATGGGTAATTGATTGATGTGAGGCTTTTCAGCAAGTTGCATAGTTAAGCATGTGCGGTTGAAGTATTTAAAATTTGAAACCAACTCTTTTATGATTAAAAGATGTGATGTGCCAGTGCTTGATTTATGATGGTAGGTGAATGTATTCAGCTTATAGATAGATTTAGCTTAAAGAAAAGAAAGGACAACCTTATTTGCAATAAGATAACATCACCTCATAGAGTAGGTTATTATCTAATCGAGGTGTATAGGATTAAGCAGCAAGGCTCTTTCAATTCAAATGTTGATTTCACCCATTTAAAAAAAAACAATACAACATTTCTCCATGCACAAGAATCATTCAGTGTTGAACCTATTATTTTCTTTAGTATAGAATTTGCTTATTTTATAACCATGTAATCAAACACCGCACAATAATACCCACGGGAATAACTTTACATCTGTCTTTTTCTTCTCTTAATAAGTCCTTGAAATGTATCTTATTTCTATGGTTGCTAAAATTGGTAAGGAAAAATAAATATACAGAGTTGTGTACTACTTGCTGGTGGGAGCTTGGAATAAATGGCTTTAATAATGATTCTTATATTAAATAATAATAGTGTGTAATTCGATAATTTTATTAATCTAATGGGTTAAATAATAATAACACTCTTTTTAAAATTATATATTAGATAATATGATATATTCAAGATAAATTTTAAAAGAAAAGAAGTAATAACATTTGGGTAAGACGGAAAATAATTATCTTCATAGATTTGTCCATAAATATTGAAATTATTGCCGAGTAATTCTCATGGCGATATAAGCAGAAAATCTATTATAATGTTACTAGTAAAGGAAAAACAGCAATAGTAATATTTTTTTTTATCAAGGGAGGTGATGATTTATACCACCATTAAAAGCTATAACAGCAACAAGATAGATTGATAAATAAAATTCACATTAGCATTTTATAATTTTACATGAATAATAAGGTTGATAATAAACATTGGTTCACATTAGCATTTTATAATTACACATCATTTTCGGTATTGGGAGCAGTCAAAATGTTAAATAACATTAATAGTAAATTGGGTTTTAACGCTACTAAAACAAATGTGAATGGTTTTATCTTAGCATCTTTATGCATAAAGTGAAATCAAGTATTAGTAATAATAATAACTGCCTCTCAATAGATTAGTGAGTTAGTTATTTTTGTTATTATTAACAAGAGTAATATATTATTTCCATCAACCTTTGGTGATTGGATGATATTACTAAGATGTAAATAGTATTATTATTTAAAGAACAAATTTAAAATAATGATGGAGAAAATATTATCAATATAAATATTAATGCTAATAACATTGATGTTGAAATTGATGGAAAATGTAATTCTAAAGTTACTCTTGGTAAATTTATAATAATATAGAATTTGACGGTTGAATAATAATGTTAATTGAATCCAAATATTCTTGTTGAGTAAATACCTTTTAAATGAAGATAAAAAAATAAATTACCTTTTGTTAACAATTAATAACCAAAGTGAAAATGGTGTTAATTTAATTATAATTCCAATATTAGAATTAAATTGATGGTTAATACATTTTTTAAAAGTATATATATAAAAAAAGAAGAGAATGTTTACTAATACTAGAGTTAAATGCTAATTGGACAAAGTTGATATTTGTATTAACAAAGGTTTAATAATAATACATTTATCAATGTTTAGAATAATGTGAACATAAACATCAAGGATTAATGATGTTATATGTTATTTTGGTCAAATGTTTTAACCATATTTAAAAGAGTAAATATTTTGAAAAGTAAATATTATGCAAAACACAAAAGAAAAAAAAAATTGGTTGGATTTTTCTAGCGAAAATTTATGGGCATGACAGTTATCCACAAGGATCCCCACTCCATTCAATCATTCCATCCTCCATCCGTACTCATTCTCTTTCTGCCACCTCATCCACTTGCCATTCACCGTACCATCCACATTTCTCAAAGATCACAATTTTCAATGAAGAAGTGAAGTCACATCAGGTAATCACAGCGGATAATTCCAAGTAAGCTCCACTTCACTTCATGATTGATTCATTATTTCATTCATTACATTTAATTAGGTATTAATTAATGCAAACTAATTTTCTATACGGCTGCAATTTCCTTCGGCCTTTCCACACGATTGAGCACGTTTTTCTATTTTATAACTTTTAGCCACGTCATTGTTTCTGCCGCCACTAGGCCTTGTCACATCAAATGTTACTATCTTTTCAGCCTAAGCTCCGGATTTTTGAAAAATCTGTAATTAATAAACAGCACACCATTACTTCCTGCAATAATGCCCAAGAATATCTTTTGCTCCTCCATGATTACTCTTTTCTTTCCATCTGCAACATAAGTTAGGATGTTCGAATTTATTTTCCTATTTTCCTGCATCTTTTGAAGAGAGGTTCAAAAGTCTTGGTTGAGGGGAGACAGAGTGTAGTAAAGTTGGTTTGCAGGAAGTCGCATTGGTTGTGTAATTTGAGAATTCTTTCCTGAAGCATTGAGTTGTAGAGACAAAGTAAAATGGGAGGTCAGCCAATTTGGCATGAACTGACAGATCATAACGTCCTATTGCAGGATATACAACATATTCTGTCGTTTAGATAATACAGTGCTAAATTATTTTCTAAAGCTCAAAAAATTTGATTTGAGCATTGCAAAAGAGTTCACGAGGACATTCCATGAAGGAAAAGCAAAAGTCAAGGGAATAGCAATAAATGCATCTATAGACAGAATTGCAGAAATAACAGGGTTGCCTCAGGCTGGTGAGCTATTTCCTAGAGGAAGGGATGCACAAAGTGCTAGGGTAGAGTTTACTTGGCCGAATGATCCTCCTTTGCTTGGTAGAGTAGATAAGCAAGGAACACAAAGGATGAGTTTACCGCAGGACTAAGTATCACGAGCATGTCATATAATCAAATATATAACATGTGAAGGTCGGTTTTTAGTCTTGTATTCCCATCATTTTAAACTCTTATCTCATTTACGCCATGGCCTGTTAATGAATATTCCTGATTTCCTGTATAATTTGATATCTAATAGTGTTGCTGAGTTCAAAAAGGGTAGGGTTAACTCTATTTCCCACCATTGCCTTATTAAGTTGCTTGTTGAAAAATTTGTTAAAGATGTGTCAGGAATGACCTGGGAAGAATTTGTTGTCAATTTTAACCCTAGGATTCGAAATATTGGACCTAGAGGGCAGCCTCTCACCTTCAAACAACGTGCATCCCAGTCCATGGGTCAGTCCTCTGCTGCCGCGTCTCCTATTCAGGAATCATCTGATTCACAAGATGAAGTTCCTCTTTCTAGGAAAGTTTTCAAACAACCAGCACAAATTCCTATCAATGACCCTGAGCCTTCCTCCAAAGATAACAAAGGGAAGTCACCCATAGTGGAAACTCCTAAATCTGTCAAAAGGAAGCAAACAGGAGAATCCCCTGTTCCTGCAGCCAAACCCTCAAAGAAGCATAAAACAATTTCCACTCCCTTGAGAAGAAGCTTCAGACTCCAGAATCAGGTAGCTCACCAATCACTCAATGCTCTCTAGCCACACCACCAACCTCAGACCCTTTCAATCCTGTACTCGAGGAGGAAGAGCCTGTTGTTGAGGAAACTGAGAGTACTCCTGAAGGAGCTGGCCTGGATAAACTTGTAGCCATTGCGGAACAGATACAAGAAGGGATGGCAGAATAGTTGCAGGAAGAATTGGGATGTGTTGAGATGGAGGAAGTAACAATTGTGATTCCATCAGACGAAGAAGGTAAAGCATTGCTATGACTAATGAAATGCCTGTTGTTCAGGAAGAACAGGAAGACTGGCAACACAATGATAATTTAGAACAAGAAAACTCTGGACAACCAAATGATATAGAGATAATTGAAGAAGCAGAATAGGAAACCGTGGGTGTACTTGAAGAAATCCAAAAGTCACCTGCAGCAAATTATAATCATAGGCCTCCGCTCCATGTCACAAATTTTGCTACAGAAATGACATGTTTTGCAGAACTCTAGCATCAACGAGCTACTTCTGAGCTTGAAATTGAGAGATTACAGAGGATAATCCAGAACAAGAATCTAGAAATTGCTAATTTAACCAACACTCTCAACTAGGTAGTTGAGCTTGTTCCACAGCTGATGCAATGCTAAGCACCCTCACCTGTCTATGCAATGTACCTCAAGGAGTTGTATCTGAACTTCCAATTGATCAAAATTTGGAAAGGTAAAAACCCTTCCTTAGATACCCCAGAAGAATTTTATGATGCATATAGAGATTCACCTCAGCACATCAGGAACCTCCTATGTGAATTTTATTTGCACAATTTGATTGTACCCCAAGATAAGGAATGGAACCCCCTATGCCATGTTGGTGATATTCACATTGGCGCTCTAATATCTTGGATCACAAATGAGATAAGCAAGGGGGAGCAATTTGATAGCCACAAGCATGATGAGGTCAATATGCCATTATCTATGAGGAATGAATCTAAGAATGGGATGGGTATTTACTTTGATTGGAAGAAGTTATGGAGAGATGAAAGAGCCAGGCCACTAATTGAGCCTTTGAGATCGGAGGTATTTTCTCAGTATTCCCAGATTATAAACAATGATCTTAATGCTGCAACCCAACACATTCAAACAAGATGGGAACATCTACCATTTCAGTTAAAAAGGGCAGAACCGCACACCCCCAACACCCTGTATGCAGCCACCAGGAGGGCAGAAAGATACATGAGGAATGCCAAGACAAAAAGGGAGAATTGGTTGCCCTTAGTCATGCAACCACCTATTCTACTATGGCCATTATTGACCATGTAGGGGGACAACAACATTTATAACAGGAGCTTCGAGGATAGCAGATGGCAAAGGTTGGAGGCAATGCGAGCTCACTTCTGAAATTTCTAGCATGGAGAATGTGGACAACAACAGAATGTTGATCTGAGAGAATTTGCTCGAAGAAGAAATGCTAGAATTGCTAAAGGGCCCAACAAGTAGTTGGTTGAGGGGAATGATGAGCCAAGTTTTTGGCACATTTAGATCATGCTTTTACAAACACTTTTTTTCTTTTCATTATGCTAAGACAAACATTTTGTGTTGATTATGGGACAAGAGATAGACTTTTTATGCTTAATATAATAAGTATATTATGATAAGTCTTTCCATGATTATTACCTTGAAATGTTTTATTAGTTTGATGAATGCCTTATGACTTTGTGTGATGAAAAACCCTTCCTACAACCTCTATTGTTGAACTTCCTGCAGCCATGTCTAAAATAATGTTTGCCTTAGTTTAATGCTTAAATAAATGTATGAATGAGGTGATGGATCGTCTTAAAGGTTGAATGTGTTGAGCTAACTTTTTGCCACAGGAATAGGTGTTAAGATATTTTGCAGGTACCATGTTTGAGGAAGAAATTCAGTTTCCACTTAAAGGCTGAAGACTAATTCAATGGAGACTGGTTCAGCAACAAAGAATAAGGAGGCAGCTTCAAGTCATCCGCCATGCAGGGAGAGTGTTCCAAAAATCTAGCCCAGGCATCTTGATGATGCATGAATCTAGGATGGTGGCACTTTAAAAATTCAAAACTGATTTGACTCAGTTCTTCTTTTTTCATCCACCTCTTCACTTAATTAGTTATGATGTAATAAAGACTTCCCATTTTATGAGGGAAGGGTTGGTTAGTCATTAGATTCAGTTTTCAATAAATATCCCATTCTCCTTTAGAGAAAGGGTTGGAAGATTGTTATTGTAATACATTTCAATTTTCAGAAATACAGCTTAAGATTGTGAGCTATGTACTTGTCTATCTCGAATCAATAAAGTGTTTATGAAGTTTACAGTCTAATTTATTGTTTACCTTTGGCACTACCTAAGGGGGCCCACTTAGGGAGTTTTCCATCTTCTCATGTTGCAAGTTAGAATAGTTGCACTTCCTTTCATAGAGGTTAATGTGACTGTTCCTATAGCTGGCAGAAACATAGAGCTGTCAATTGTTCCTGCAGCCACTAGATGCAGAATAGTTTTATCTTTCAGTTTTCATTTTCAAGCAATTTTATCCAATAAAGTTGTTTCTAGTAATTCAAATTCCAATATAAGCATCTTTAGGAAGTTATGCATGTCTAAGAGAGGTAATTAGAGCATATATTGTGTTGACCCATTTCAAGTTTACGTCCATGGGTTGATGATCAAATGAGGTTCTTTAGCAGGTTATGACTGTCAGTTGTGATGTTCAATCCCTGAGTAAAGGAATTCATGTTCTTATATATTAAGTTGATTAAAGGACACTACAATGAGCCTCTTGTACCTAAGTTTGCTAATGATACTGAAGAAGTTGGGACTATTCATGTCCTAGTTCTCCTGAAGACTGATAGACAAAATTGGGGTAAGGAATAAAGAAGGATTTCAGCTTGGTCTAAGAGTGTCAACTCGAGGATCGTAGCTTGCGAGAAGTGTTGCAGCAGTATGCCTAAGGGAGGAAAGCAACGAATCAAGTGGGGTGAAATGCAGCTAGAACACGCATAAATTTCCTAGTGAAAATCTGGTTTAACTTTCCTATTTTGTCTTTATGTCAAAAGCGCAACAGGAACTGTTAACAATCTATGATAGGAGTAGCAGTGACAGGATCTATCACAGACGGTAGAAAAATCTTTTATAAATTAGAATATAACTCGCACTTTATGCTTCAGATAAACACACCAACATTGATATAATATCAGTAGTTGAAATGATTATCTGATGAAGATCAATTTTAAACCAGCTTGTAAATAAAACACAAGAATTAAAGATATCAAGTTTCCACAATCCATCATGCTATTCAAATTTAGTTTATGGTTTTGATTGTGTAATTTTATTTTTTTAAATTAAATCATACAGAAATAAATGCTAGAAAAAATTAAATCACACATAATATAAATTATAACTATTTCAAACATGCAACAACCTCACCGAGCATTCCAAGAGTGGGCCCTTTCTCTAGTTCACATGGTGAGTGGAAATAAAATGCCTTTTTACGTTGGACGGATCAACGGGATAATATTTTATTTCACAAAGATAATACAGAAAAATTGCCTCCCAACAATTTGTCTACACTGCTTATATATACGCAGCTTCTAACTTACTAAGTATAGAAAAATATTAAGTTTGTTTTGGCCTATGGCCAACAAGCTAAAAGAAACAAATAATATGGTTTGCTAACCTACAAATTAAAACCATGTTGCTATAACAACATATGAGAATAGAAAACGTGCTTTTGTTTTATTCCTCCACACAGCTGGCAAGCACAAATTTTATATGGAAAATAGCAATGACGTGAAGGTTTGTAGATTTTTCTCCAACTATCTAGCAACAAATCTCTTAGCATGAGTTTCCTCCCTTATTCCACAAGAATAACACACGTGGAGCCTTGACTGAGTGCATCTACTCCATCTTTTGTGGACCACAAATTATCTTGTTACAATAAATAGTGCAGGTTTTCACTTTCCTCTTCATAGCTGGTAGTTGCATCTCCTCTTGGAAATAACCACGATTTATTGTGCTTATTCAAATTTGGTACTAAAGGGGTAACCAATGCCACCTTGAAGACTAACATCACTTTTGAAAAGATAACAGAAATAAATTGATGATCACAAATTAATACACAAAATTTCCTGACCAAAAAATGACAGGAAGATATTCTGCATAAAAAGTGACAGGAAGTTCTTCTAATCAGCATCCTGCAAACTTTATTTCTCAAGTCTAAAAACCACAATGCTTATTAGTAAAGACAACCAATCATTAATTTCCATATTTTATCTAAAACTCTATTAAATACCACTTATATATATTTAATCATATGCAACAGAAAATGGTGAAATAGTATGATATGGAATGAAATTGGAATGTGGAAGTGGATATGAAGGTATATGAAATAGGCTAAAATGTGGCATAAAATGGGACACAATTGGCTCTCATCAAAGACCAATGGAATTTGTTTGAGGATGCGAAGAAAGAGGTAGATGCTAAAGCACAAGTTGAGGCACTAGAAAAACAAAGAGAAGTAGAGGCGAAAGCCAAAGCAAATATTATTTCCAAGCAACATGAGTTAAGAAGCCATTGCAAAGGTAGAAGAATTGGCAAGGCAGCAAAAAGAAAAGGAAGATCTTCTGCTGCAAAAATAAATAGAGCGGAAAACCAAAGAAGAAAGAGATAAGTTGGCTCTATTGTAGAAAATCCATGAGCTAGAGGAAGAAAAGGCTCAGCAAAGGAGGGAGAAAGAGGCCCTTAAAGCCAAAATCAAAGAAATAGAGGAGGTTCGGAGAAAACAAGAGGAAGAAGAATTGGAGTTAAAAAGAATGGAAGAAGAGGAGCAAGCTAAAATTGACCAAGAAGTAGCCAAGGCATGGGCAAGAGTGGAAGAGTTGGAAAAACAAAAGGATCAGTTGTTGTAGGAGAAGAGATTGGAAAAATAACAATTGGCCAAGATAGAACAAGAAAGAAAAGAAAAAGTTGAAGTTGATAAATTGGCCAAAGAAAAGGTAGAAAAGGAGAAACAACAAGAAGTTGATTCTTAATCCAAGACAACACTTTGGAAACCCCTCTCTCCTGCCACATCTTCTTCTACCCAAGTGGTAACTCCCCCTACTGCCCCAACATGGTTAAAGCTTAATCTAGAGAGGAAAAAAATAGTATAGCCCCATCCCCTTAATTGGGATAGCGTGAGAAAAGAAATTGAAAAGGAGAGGCCAAAGAAAAGGGCTAGAGTTCTCCATTCCACTAGAATACCAGATGTTGGGGAGATTGTTGTTGAATGTGCCATTCCGATAGTTGATAAAGATAGACAATAAATGCAACTAAGTGATTATCAACTAGGAACGGTGAATCTAGGAAGGCCTACAAGAAATCAGCAAATGGACCTAATTGATATTGTAGCCTCTTCCACCAAATAAAGAATGGTAAAGGACATGGAAAAAAAGGATGAGCTTAAGTCACAGGTGGATCAATTGCATAATTTTCTGAAAGAATTGTCTTCTCCTATCTCTTCATAGTTTGTTGCTCTTGAGACACCAATTTTGTTGAGCAAGAAAGATGCAGACAACCTAGTTGAAATGAGGAATAAGGTGGGAATGATGGACAGATGAATTGCTAGACTAAATCAAGAAGTAGAAGATTTTCTTGTTGAAGGTTGAAAAGATCATGAAGGAGCATTAGAGTTGGTTAATGACATGGTTACACATGCTGAAATTCTTGGGAAACAAGAAGAAGAATATGCAAAGCATGCAAGGAAGTTGAAAGATATTAATAAGCTGCCCAAGCAAACTTTGTTGGAACAGTCCATCCTAGAAGAGGACAATGTAGAATTTGTTGAAAAGACCATTGGCATCATCAGGTTTCGGTCTTTGTTCATTTATGCTCATAGGAATAAGGTGCAACAGGTTGGAAAGGATCTTAGTGAGCAAATTGAGGAATTGGGAGAAAGTATTACTATACTTGTTAATGAAGGCATCCCTGAGATAGATGGCCTCCTCCTTGATAAACTCAAGGAGAAATGGAATAGTAGATTTGAGGAGGTAATGCAAAAAGGGGATGATGTTGATGACCTCCTAATGGATAGGCTTATGGAAATCAAGTAAGAAATAAAGGCTGCTAGAAGGGAGCTTATCAAACTTAAAGATATGAAAGAATTTGCCTTTCCTAAACTGTAGAGAATAAAGTTTGAAGATAGTTAGGTAGATGGTCCGGATGGAGATGTGCTTCAACAGGTGAGTACCAATTATGATGAGTAAATATTGGACCAGAAAACACAAGATTAAGGTAGCAATACACATGCTCCTTTGCTAGATCAATATCAAGAAGGCACGATTTGTTGGACATATCTATTTCCTATTTTACAGGGAGGTGACATAAATTCAACTAGAGATCTTAGCAGTTCCACCTTCCTCCTTTTGAACGTAGGTTTTGACAAAGAGTCCTCAATTAGTAACTGAAGATCAAAATGGACACTCATCCTACATTGCCTCAATTGCCCCATGATTTGTGGATCTGGACTTTTGATGAGAGAAATTAGTGCTAAACAAGTCTATATGTAGGATTTCTCTCCACTTTGTAAAGGTCAGCTCATTGAAGCAAGATTAGCCACCTAAAGGAGATCTAGGATAGTTTGCAATTTTTTCATTAGCTTTTTTAACAATTTATGCAAAATACTTGGACACATTTTTACAAGTTTTCAATATAGTTATGTTATTTTCTGAATTAGTTTTAATGGTAATGTTGATGAACCATAGTCATTCATATGCCAATGAATGTTGTGCATAAGTGTTTCTTATTTTATGAAAAATCAATAGAAGACTCTGAATTTAAAACTATTTCATTGAGTTATCTATGAATGCAAGTTCTTTATATTTGTTGATCTGTGAATTTTGGTAATGAGTTGGTAATATGTTCTGGTTTGGTTTCAAATTTGATGATGATTAATTATTGTACATCTTAAATTAGCACTATGAATGCATGCAGTAGTATAGAGTGTTATGTGGATTGTATCATTTTATGGTTTTAGTTATTTGAAAGAAATACTCATTACAAAATTTGTATGTATGAATTGAAAGGAATTTACATTTATGACTTGTTGTTCTACACTTTGTTCTATCTTTTATGTTTATTTACACCCCACAAAACATTAGAATAAGTTGTATTATGCAGTTTGTATCCTTTACCAATAGGCCCCTTGAACATTATGGTTGCATGGACTACTGAACAAAAATAACACAGTTGAGAACCAACTATAGAGACCTTGAAGGATAGGTGGTTTCAGTTCGGTTATCTTTTTCAGGGGAAATAGAGTAGAAAATATTTTGTTTAACATTGTCGTGTTATTTTGACCATCAACATAAGTAATATTGACCCTTTGCTCAAATAGGTGTCTTTTCTCTAACAACTCTAGATAATTACTTTCTCTAGGAAAGGAATTACCCTCTGAATTAGTGACGTACAACTCCCTCATATGATATTCAAATAATGGAAATAAACTTAAATAAAACCAGTATATGCTTTTAACCCGAAAGCAGCAATGGCTACGCAAACATCTACACATAAAAATGACACAAATGCGATTGATAAGATGAATAAAGAGGGAATGAAGGAAAAAGACACAAAGATCATTTACTTCATACCCACAAACGAGAGATTAAAGAGAGAATAATGACACGTCTTAGTAAATACATTAATTAGAACTCAAAGATTTAGTGTTAAACACATACATAATCTGGTATATCAGAAGGAACATCAAAGTAAGATAACAAAGAACACAAAGGAAGTTTGCAATCGAAAGAAATACGAATAAACACGAAGATTTAATGTCTCCTTTTATTTCTCTAATGCAAATACTGAGCGCACAAACTCAGAATATTTCAGCACAAAAGATTATGACTGAAAAGAAAATAATTGTCCCTCTCCCTTCGATGAATAGCCAAAAAGAAGAAGAGAGAGCTCTAAAATATTACATTCTAGAATTTATAAGAGATTGAGCAAGAATATCAAGAGTTCTTCCCTCCAAGGTACCATGACTCTTCGAATTTCAGAGTCTCTTTTTTCCTTGAGATGCATGAACTGCAATTAACTAGTGATTTGAAGACCCTTTGGTTTATGGTAAATGTTGCCTAACTTGTAACTTCTTTAGCACTTTGAACACATTCCCAAATGGGAGATCAACACGTAAACAACTACCAGCATTTGAAACTACTATTGACCTTGGAGATATGAAATACATGTGAACGAGTATAACCGGTGCAAATAAATTTATTGTCACCACTTTGAACCAATTTCGGAGTTTCTATTCTAATGGAATTTCTTGGAATATAGAAACTGGCTTTGGAATCTTAATATTGACGCAAAATTTGCATCCCTTATATCAGGTTTGAAGAATATTTTCATGATTCCTTCAGGGATTTTTATTAGTGTCTTTGTCATCTACGAAAAAGGAAATTTCAAATCGCCAATTGTAGAACCATCACAAAGGTCGACAATCTAGTGAATAATCTTTACTTCTTTAAGAAAGTATCAGCTCCTAAATCATGCTTTCAATCACGGTTCAACATACAACCATGCCTCAATCAAGAGCATTATAAACTATTTTTACTTCCTTTGTTGTTCGTTTCCTTGTCGGTGGGAAGGAAAGGTTTCAAAACTTATCATAATTTTTTAAATCACATTTGAAACTTTATTACATGCCAATGGAGCCTTTTCTTTTGCCCTCAAATAGCATATTCAATACTTTTCTAAACATGATTTAAGCACCTGTGAGTAAGCCTTATCTTCTGTTAACCGGTTGAATCAATGCACTCCTTTGATATCAACATAATTCAAATACCGAACCAGTACCAACAATCATGTGAAAACATATCGTGGGATGTCAACTATATTTTCCCATGTGAAAATCATAAACTTGGTAGCAATATAGCAATCACCACAGACATGAAGGTTCATAGTAATCACGAATAGGTATCCCACTGACAATCACACCAACTGTGATGACTAGAGGACTGCCTATTATTGGCCCGAACATGATCTGTTTGTAGTGATCACAATAATATTTGCATATTCCAACTTAGCAAATCCATTTTCTTTGATATTAATATACCCATTAAGAAAACTTAATGTAACACCTGATATGAAGCACGTGGATCACCAAATATGTCAAGTTTTGTAAATAGGTTACCATGATAGCCTGATTTTTACTTATAACCTCATTACTGCTTATTGCCTCAAGAATTATTATAGGCTAAGATCCTCTCTTCAACCATGTCCCTATCTTGTCTTGTGGAGTTTGGATCTAGAATATCCATAGATCAAGTGTTGATTTGTTTTTGTAAATGAAGACTTCTCGATCTAAACTCTTGATGGAAGCTACTCCATGGACTAGTTATGTCGAGCAATTATTAGGCAAAAACCAAGTGTTTATATGATTATACTCTTCAAGATCATTATGTTGAAATCACAAGGTAACAATTATAAAATAACGTCGATAAAGGTCCAAGAAGATACACATGTCTTCTTTTTTATCCATTAGCAATCAACAAAATAAGACATAAATAAAGAAGCTTCGTCCTTGAAAACAAGAGGCATGTTATTGGATGAGTAAGTATACTCTAATTTTAAATAAGATGAATAGATTCAAAGTGCAATATAGGTTTTTTTAATTTAATCTAAGTACTATGTTTGTGTTCCGTAAATACCCCCATCATGCTAGTGATTTTTGTATCAATATCTGTTTAAACAAAGATTTGGTTTTCTTAAAAAGCATTGCAAAGAACTTTATAAACATTTTTTTAGTTAAATAATGCCTCAGAGAAACATCTAATGTTGATGCAATCTCGAAATTAGAATCTAAATTGTCTGGAATAGTACTAGAAAGAAGGACACAATCTTTTTTGTAGACAAGTATTTTGTCAAGCAACAAAGCATTGTATCTAAAAGCAGGAAGCATTTTTTGTAAATATTTTGTATGTCACGTAAAAGAAATGTTGGAGCAGTATAGTTTTCTTTTTAATCACAAACATGTATTAGTACAAAGTGTAGAGAGAAAAGAGAATTACACATGGAACTTTACTTATAACTACTTTTCAAACTATAGTCAAACTAATTTACATGTATAGTATGTTCATTGGAAAAGATCAATAAACAGGTTTCAAGTTATGTGTTGCATAGAAGAGGTCAAAATAAACAAAATTATAGACTGTGATTGTTTATGAAATTGAAAGAAAAGGTGTTCATGTCTATAGTATGTATGTTTTGAATAGAATAAAATACAACTGTCAACTTGTTCGGTGCATAGAAGAACACTAAATAAACTATCAGATTAGTTTTCATAAAAGCTTTAACATATTTGTTCTCTTATTGGTTGTGTCCAAAATATATAAGCAGTATAGGCTCCTAGACATTTTGCTTGTTGACATTGGTGTATGTTGCAATGTTGCATTCCCTTGATCCTGATTCATAATCAATAAGCATTACATTCATGACAATGCAGTTTGCGTGATTTGATATCAATGAATAAGAATAAAAAATAGAATAGTGCAATTTAAGCACTTCTATGAAACTACAAATGCCTTGTCAAGTTACTAGATATGCTATGATGCTTGCCTCACCCACATTTCATATGATGCAATTATCTATTGCAAGGGTGAATGTCCCTTGTAGCTGAAATTTTCATATCAAGAACATTACTATGGACATGTCTTTCTTGTACTCTTCAAATGGAGTTGTACTAGCTTGGGGAAACTGTTTCGAAGCTATTGTTTATCTAGATAACAGTCCACAACTCTCTATGTTGTCTGAACAATGCATTGTAGAAAGTGGGCATATACAAATCTTGTGTCAGTTCCACATGCAGTGCACCACACAGTATCATTTTATGTTCTTTGTGCAAGGAAAACTCTTTGTTTACATGAAATACAGATTGGTTCATATGAGGGCAAGTGGAAATTCTTAGGTCTTAGTGTTCATGTCACCTACAATGGTGGTGCAAATGCAATTAGTGATAAATCATAGCAATGCACTTTTTCAAAATTCGCTATAGAAAGGCATATATGGCAAGTGCTTTCCAATAGAAATCTATGTTACAATGTAAAAGCTAAATGGTTGACGTGTATACTTCGATGTTTGAGGTCTTCAATGGTTCTAGAGAGGCATTTGTAGATGCATCATTGAGTTCATCAATGAAATTGGATTGTGTTGTTCTCATCAAATTTGTGCCTTTAGGCCCAGAACGAACAATATTTTTAAACAATATGAAATGAGTTTTTGTTGATGCCAGGATCAATTGAATTCTTGCATAAATCTTTGTGAGCTGATCAGGACGATAAATTGTAAGATAAAGAATTTTCAAGATGCAAGCTTTCAAATGAAATGAGTTTAAGAATTCAATGGCATTGAAATAGTTAATACACTAAAGCATTCTACTAGCAAGTTTTTTCCATGCGAAACAAAGTGAAGAAACTCTTTAATAGATTTCAAAAAGATTTGCACAATACATCTTACACAAGAAAAATCATTTTGGGTCTCTCCATCTTTAACTTGCAAATCATACTACGTTGGCATTTGGAAATGACTAGTAAAAATAACACCAATTGATCCAATAGAGAAACTGTCATTTGATTGGATAAGTTGTGAAATAGTTGTGTCAAGAATCAATCTAAGTTCTTGATAGAATTTCTCAATGGGCTCAACAGTGCTCCTAGTAGTCAAAACAAGGGAATAATCATCATCTCCTATTTCATATTGTGTTTTTTCCTAATGAAAAAAATTGCAAGGTGGACACATGTATCAGGTGATAACAATGGCAGAAATGTGTCAATTAATTTGTTGTTGATGTTTGCAATGATTGTCATTTCACCATGACTATCAATTAAAACAACATGCACAATCACTGCTTTTGGTGGTGTTCTAGGAGTTGTGGTAATAGCAGGCCCATAAAACATCTCCTTCAAATGCTAAAGTTGTTTGCTTTGTGCATATATCGAAGATGGTTGATGGCTCAGTGGTTTTTGTTTTGAATCTGCATGTTGCAATATGAAGTATGACTAAAACTATTTTTTTAATTAAACGTATAAAGAGTGAAATCATATGCGAGACAAACAGATTAAGGCACTTCCCTTTTTTCATCTTGTTTGTCAATTGATTAAGCCATCTTCTATTTTGCAAGAGAACCAATTTGTGTTTTTGAAATGCCTTTACAAACATATGGAATGAGATGTTTATGTCAAGCATGTAACAAGAAAAATTGAGAGGAAAACATTAATGAGATTTCATGTGTTTTTGAAATTTGTTCCTGCCAAATGTGAAGAGCTTACCTATTTATAGATGTTTTGGACATTGTGTTAGAAGTTGGGAAATGTTGAGATGTGTGTTCTATGAAATAACACAATATTTCCAATCTACAACTCACAATCTATAAATTTGATATGTGTATGAAAACTATTTCAAGGCCTTTGCTAAAACCTGGTGTTGTGATGGATAACTATTTTGGATTTTGCAATATCTGTAACAAAAAAATGTATGATGTGCTATGTTTTTTCAATTATTTTCATAATAGCATACCTATTTCAAAACAACTGCCCAATAATTTACAATATCATAAGCCTGGAAGATAAGTGCAACTATATGTTGTGTTCTATGAAATAGCACAATATTTCCAATCTACAACTCGCAATCTATAAATTTGATATGTGTATGAAAACTATTTCAAGGCCTTTGCTAAAACCTGGTGTTGTGATGGATAACTATTTTGGATTTTGCAATATCTGTAATAAACAAATGTATGATGTGCTATGTTTTTTCAATTATTTTCATAATAGCATACCTGTTTCAAAACAACTGCCCAATAATTTACAATATCATAAGCATGGAAGATAAGTGCAACTATATGTTGTGTTCTATGAAATGGCACAATATTTCCAATCTACAACTCGCAATCTATAAATTTGATGTGTATGAAAACTATTTCAAGGCCTTTGCTAAAACCTGGTGTTGTGATGGATAACTATTTTGGATTTTGCAATATCTGTAACAAACAAATGTATGATGTGCTATGTTTTTTTAATTATTTTCATAATAGCATACCTGTTTCAAAACAACTGCCCAATAATTTACAATATCATAAGCATGGAAGATAAGTGCAACTATATGATTGATACTATTGTTTACGAACGATAGGCAGACCTAAAATTTACATGAGCACAAAACAAAACCAGGTACATGAGAAGCTCATAGGAACCAGGCTGGATACTATTAAGAACAAATCGAGTAACAAGTAGTAGAAACTACAACATCAATTTAAAATGTTCATATCTGTGAAGTAAATACTATGTGGATGTGCTTGAAGGTGGTTTTAGAATCGATAACAAACTTATTTTTGTAATTTATTTCTACTAAATAATCATATGGTGTGTAAAGGCCTAGCAATTTAATTTATGTGAGAACAAATTTGCTTCAAAATATATATATACTAAGTTGCAATTGCATAGCCATATCAATGGTTTAGAAGAGCATGCCTGATGGTCCTGACCAGGGACATCACCAAAGCAAAGACCTACATGGGCAGACCTATGGAAAAGAAATTAAAATGCGTAGGGACATGATTTGTACAAACAATGATTGATCCAATAATTCTTTTGCACCCACATAAGTTGTATACTGATTTTGTCTGGCAGTGCGAAGCACCGATAATAGCACATTGCACAAAGGATGTTAATTCCAAGCAACTGCAGCTACGAGGTTGTTCACTTTGGCCTAGTAACTAGAGCTGAAGGGATATTGAAAAATGGTCTGACCAATATGTATCTAGCACTCTAAACTTGACAATGCCAACTTGAGTACCATGTATCCAAAAGTGATCCAACAAAGTGTCTGCATGTGTTGTTGGCTTGTCAATGACCAACGATAATTTGTATTGTTCCATAAATTCAAGAAGTGCCTTTGGTTTTGTTGATTCTAACATGTCAATGTTGAAGTATCCAAAAATAATCAATTTCAAATTAGCTGGTAGTGAGGTTATAATAGTTTGTAAAAAATTGAGAAGATCATGAATAGGTGTGTTTATTCTCACGTATACGTTTATGATGCGCATAACAATATGCATGTGCAATAGGTCAATGATTATTGATTCTAGATATTTTGTTGAATTTTTTTGAAAATATTGAACTAAAAATATTTTTCTCAAGCATATTTATAGCCCATGAATACTAGTTGCAGTATAGCAATTGTATGTTTTGTCAAGGAAGTCAATGTGGCCAAGAAAATTATGTTTCGTTTTTTGGAAGAAAAGGATAGTTTCTTGTAGCATATCATGGTCATGTGCCATTTCTTGTGCATGTAGTGCAAAGCCACATGTGTTCAAAGAGCATATGACAAAATGATCTAGAGAGACAGACAAAAAGTTGTGTTGCACTTTCCACTGTGCAGATGCCATAAGGCATTACATTTCGCTATTTACTTTTCCTGAGACTCTAAAGTTTTGTTCTTGCAATCTATGTGCCAGATATAGTGATTCAATGTTTCTTACAGGCAATAAGGCAGTATACACAAGGCCATACAGATAGACTTTACATGGGTCAAAAGCAATTGCATCCATTGTCAAACCCTGTGCTCTATGGATAGTTCGTGCACATGCAAGTTGCAAAGGAAATTGTGCTCTAGTGACTATTTTTGTTCCTATTTTGAATTTTCTAATGATTCTCATTATGGGTGTCCAAGAAGGCATAATAGAATCTATGTATAGATTTTGCATTCTCTGTCGCTACAATTTGCCAACAGTTGAATCATTGAATTCCACCCAAACAATGTTTTCTTGTGCGATTGTATACAATTTGAAAATGCCATCTACACCATTCACTAGCCCTTCTTTTGTATCCTTGTGTGGTTGTATACAATTTGAAAATGCCATCTACACCATTCACTAGACCTTCTTCTGTATCGATGTTGGAAGCAATCAATTCAACCAAAATGTCTTGCTTCAGCAAAATTGTGCTAGGCAATGATGATTTTGGAGGTTAACATTGAGTGTTATCAATTGTTGTGTCTTGTTTATCAATTTCATCTAGAACATGAAGCTTTGTTGGTAAGTTGTCTAGCATTTTTTTGTTGTGCATTTTGACTGTTGTATTTCTATGAAACAAGTATGGAAATCGTGGATCATTCGGAGGTGCTTTATAGCACATTGTATTCAAAAAATCGATGTCCCCGATTATTTGTTGACCAGTTCTAGCACGATTAAGAATAGAAATGAAATGTTGATTTGTTTGTCTGATTACACTATGTAGCTCAAAGCATTTGACATTGTCAGTCCAAAAGGTGTATGGCATTTTCTCTTTATCTATTATTGGTTCTTTGAATATCCAAGTATCACACATAGGTTGTGCTTGGTAAAAATCACCACAGAAAATGATATCTATGTTTCCAAAAGGTGTTGTTGGTGTGTGCTTGATTTGGCAAAGTCTTATGTCAATGTTGTAAATAATTTTTGAACCAATCAATGACACTTCATCAATAAGAAGAGTTTGCATTTGTTCCAATTTCTTGTTCAGGGAATCAACTGTGTTTGAATCCAAAGGCAACATTTTTAAAGAGTTGCATGGAAATTGGAAGATTGAATGTGCAATGGTGATGCCTACATTGAATGCAACTTTTCCTATTGAAGCAACGATGATTCCTCTAGGCTTTAATGGATCACTATCCAGTTGTTTATCATAGTATCGAATCATTGCCTCAAAAAGTATTTTTGTTGTATAGGTTTTCCCTATGCCTACCCCACCTGTCAAGAAAAAGTACAATTCTTGTTTTGGAGCAAGTATTTTTGTCATTAGTACGTCCTTTACTATTGATTGTTGTTCTTTGTTCAATTGTCTTCGTAATTTGTAGTATTCTTTATTGCTTAAAAGAAGTGGATGTGTGATCTCTAAAAATAGTTTTTTTGCAAATAGAATCTCTGAGCTTTGTATTCTTGATTTGTTTTGAGTAATTTATGATGTCATATTTGAAGGGAAAATCATGTAGGATCTAATGACCCAATAGTGCGGAATACATTCTCTTAACACTGATACAACAGAGGAGAAGAGCAAAAACAGTTTCTAATAGCTTTCTAATACTAATTGAGATGAAAACAAACAGTAAAATAGATAACAAAATTGAGCATTCACAGTTGACACAAGATATACGTGGGAAAACCTTTTCAGGTAAAAAACCCACCACACAAAGTCGAGACAATTGTATTACAGTAATAGAAAAGGTTACATACAATATATAGTCTTCTCTGATCAGCTCACAGTAGCACTTTTTTAACTCTCTCCCTGTTACAATGTTATCTCTAACATACAGTTCAAACAAAAACTCTACCCATGCAATATTGTACTCGACTTACTTAATTCATGCGTTGCATCCAATTCTATCAACCAAGCGCTGACCATCACGTTCATGAATTTTTCATCCAATCATGCAATTGATTTGCCCAGGTCGATCTCCTTGCATCGAGCCACCTAGGCAATAACTTCTTTACCCAAATCGGGTCCTTTTCACCACCCTGAGTCGACCTGCAATAACTGTTGTTATGAATTTGGCCTTTAGCTAATTATTGCACTAACATTGAGCCATGTGTCCTTTCTTCATTCGATGTCGCCCATGAATTTCTGGTCCAACCGGTCAAGCTCGGCTAACCGAGCTCCGAGCTCTTATCGTGCTACCGCAACCCTGTCGAGTTCGACTTGCGGTATGGCGGTGAGCCGTCTTGGCTGACCGCTGGCGGTCTTACCGCGGTCAACCACTTGACTGTTCGAGGTGTGGTGATAACCGCAAGCCAGGCCGTTGGCGGTCTTACCGCAACCACCACGGTCAGTCACTTGACTGTTTGCGGTGTGGCGATAACCGCCAACCAGGCCGCTAGCGGTCTTACCGCGGCCACCGCGATCAGTCACTTGACTATCCACAGTGTGGCGGTAACCACCAGCCAGGTCGTTGGCGGTCTTACCGTGGTCATCGCGGTCAGTCACTTGACTATCCATGGTATGGCGATAACCACCAGCCAGGCCGCTGGCGGTCTTACCGCGGCCACCGTGGTCAGTCACTTGACTATCCATGGTGTGGCAGTAACCACCATACCCAACCACAGGCGGTCTCACCGCGCTACCGCGGTGAGTGGACCCACCGCCTGCGGTATGGTGGTAACTGCCAGGACAGTCATCGCAGTACCGCCAAAGCTAGACTTAGCCACTACAATAAAGCAGTAAAGGCATAAATGAAACAATTTAACGCCAAGTCATGAAAGTAGGGGCTTTGAGCTGGAAGTTGAGACACATTTTCTCAACAAGCTCCCACTTGGCGAACACTTCTAGCTTCCCCCATGGCTTCGAAAGTTACTATCTGTCATAGGCCCCAAGGCCCATCGATTATGCGCACCATCTGAACTTGTATGTGCTAACCGGCTTCGTTAAAGCATCTACAACATTCTTCAAGGTGTCAACCTTTTCCAGATTTACCTTGCCATCTTCAACCATATCCCTCACAAAGTGATATTGCACATCAATGTGCTTGGTCCTGGCATGAAAGGTCGGATTCTTTGCCAAACAAATGACACTCTAACTATCACAACAGATTGAAATTTTCCCAGCATTAAATCCAATGTCTGAACATAAACGGTTTAACCAAACTGACTCTTTACAAGTGTGAGTTGTAGCCATGTACTTTGCCTTTGTCATAGATAAAGAAACTACAGCCTGTCGCTTGCTCATCCAACTGATTACTCCACCATTGAGCATGAAAGTGTATCCACTGGTGGATCACCTGCTATCAATATCCCCTACCCAATTTGAATCAACATACCCATGAATGCTGAGAGTCCTCTATGATGCAACCAAATTGTCATGGTAACACAATGCATAATCTGAAGTCCCCTTCAAATACCTAAATACTCTCTTCACAGCATCCCAATGTGATCTTCCCGGATTTGCCATAAATCGGCTTAAAACTCCCACCGCTTGGGCAATGTTTGGTCTTGTACATACCATAGCATACATCAAATTGCCAACAACACTTGCATAAGGCACACTAGTCATGTCCTCCATCTCAGTAGCAGACTTTGGACAGTCTTCAACAAACAGCTTAGTTTCATGCATGATTGGAACAACAAGTTGCTTGCAATCATCCATGTTAAACCTCTCCAGAACTGTTTTTACATACTTACTCTGACTGACCCAAAGATTTATGCTTGTTCTGTCCTTGATTATCTCCATTCCAAGAATGTACCTATCTACACCAAGATCTTTCATTTCGAACTTTGTAGACAACTGGGATTTAAGATCATAAATCATAATCTTGCTATTTCCAATAAATAACATATCATCCACATACAGGGTAATAACAAACACACAATCATTCTCAGATTTATAATAAATGCAATGATCAGATTTTGATCTCACAAATCCAGTTGACAACACAAACGTGTCAAATTTCTGGTACCACATTCTAGGAGATTGTTTTAAACCATAAAGAGATTTATTCAACTTATAGACTAGATTTTGTTTACCTCTTTCAACAAAATGCTCAGGCTGGGACATCTAGATTTCTTCTTCCAGCTCACCATAGAGAAACGTTGTCTTCACATCTATCTGTTCAATTTCAAAATCATACACAGCTGCTAATGACAATAAAAATCTAATGGATGTCAGCTTTGCTAAAAAGGAAAAAATCTCTCCATAATCAATTCCCTCAATTTGAGAAAATCCCTTTGCAACCAACCTAGCCTTATACTTCTCAACACTTCCATCAAGGCATGTTTTCTTTTTGAATATCCACTTACAGCCAACAGGCTTTCACCCTTTAGGAAGTGGTACCAACTTCCAAGTTTCATTCTTTTTCAAAGAATCCATCTCTTCATTCATGGCATCCAACCAAGAATTTGAATCAGCCATGTTGGTTGCTTCTTTAATAGTCCTAGGTTCATCAGTGTTGGTAATTAAAGCATAGGCACAGTTTGAATCTAACATAGAGAAACCATACCTTTCAAGTTGCCTTTTTTTCTCGTGTAGATCTTCTTACAGGCTGAGGTTGTTCTTCATCATTAGAACTTCCAGAGCTCCTTGAGCTCTCCTCAGTCTTAGGTACACCATGCAACTCTTCCCTTTCTGGAGTTTGGGGAATCTCAACTGCATCCTTCTTCTTGTCACTCTAATTTGTCTCAAGTTTTTGATCACTTACTGAAGGTTTTAGCTCACAAAATATCACGCTCTTGCTATACAAAACCTTCTCAGTAACAGGGTTCGAAAGCTTGTATCCTTTCACACCAACTCCATAGCCAATGAGAATAAATTTGACAGCCTTGCTATCCAATTTAGATCTCTTTTCATTTGGCACATAAACATATGCCTCACAACAAAACACACGGACATGCCTCAGAGAGGTCTTCTTACCAGACCATGCTTCCAAAGGCATCTTGTCAACAAGAGTAGAGCAAGGAGATCTATTTATTAGATAACATGTTGTAGCCACAGCCTCAACCCATAATTGCTGCTCCAGACCAGCATCGCTCAACATACTCCTTGCCTTTTCCATCAGCGTCTTGTTCAACCTTTCAGCAATTCCATTTTGTTGTGGAGTGTAAGGCATTGTCTTATGTCTTTTAATTCCATGATCAGTGCAATACCTTTCAAAATCTGCAAAACAAAATTCACCGCCATTGTTTGTCCTCAAACATTTGATTTTCCTTCCAGTCTGATTCTCTATCAAAGATTTAAATTTTTTAAACCAACTAAACACTTCTGATTTACTTTTAATAAAGTATACAAATTCCCTTCTCAAACAATCATCAATAAAAGAAACATAATATCTAGACTTCGATAACAAAGGAACATTAACTGAACCAAAGACATCAGAATGAACATAATCCAATATACCAGAAGATTTGTGAGGATTAGAATAAAATGAAACACGGTGTTGTTTTCCATAGATACAATGTTCGCAAAAATTGAACTCAAGATTACAATCATTGAGTCCTTCTACAAGATTTTTATTCTTCAAGGTTTTTAAACCTTTCTCACCAATGTGACCAATTCTATGATGCCATAGCATAGTCTTCTCAGCTGGGAGTTTTACCTCCAAAGCATTTGCAGCCAAAGAAGTATCTTCATCATTCTCTACAGGTGCAAAATTGCATGACTTTATAGAGGCACTGTTGCAAAGAACAGGTCATGCATCCAGGTTGTACATAGTGCCAGTACGAACACCCTTAGCCAACACCATTGCACCTCTAGCCATTTTACATCCCCTACTTGAGAAAGAAACTTCTACACTAGCATCATTTAACTTATTGACAGAAAGAAGATTTTGAGCCAGACCTGGTATGTGAAGTATGCCACCAATACCTTTGACTCTCTCGTCAGGAAACTGAATTCTGACTCTTCCTTTTCCAACTATCTTCAACGTTGAATCACTAGCCAAGCATACCTTTCCACTGTCATACTTCTCGTATTTAGAGAACCATTCTCTATTAGACATCATGTGAAAGGACGCACTTGAGTCAACTAGCCAGACATCATCTGATGCCTGAGTTGTCAAGGCTGCTACAATGAAGGCATTTGCATCACTTTGAGAAGATTCATTGTCAAAGACATTCTTCTTCTTCTTCTCCTTGCAGTCCTTCTGTATATGACCAGGTTGCCCACAGTTCCAGCATCTCACCTTGAACTTTTTACCAGGAGATTTTGATCTCCTTATAGATTTGGATTTCGACTTCTTGCCTTTCTTCTTGCCTTTCTCCTTTGGTCTACCTCGAACAGCAAGAGCCTCTTTGGCCATGTCAAAAGACTTCCTTCTCATTTCTTCAGAGAAGAGCAAAGCAACCACGTCATCCATCTTGAATGCAGTGATTGTGCTTCCAATAGCCATCACAAGATGATCCCAACTATCAGGTAATTAACACAATAGGAGCATGCAATGATCCTCCTCCTCTATCTTTACACCTACAGATGCTAGCTGAGTAACACTCATATTAAATGAGTTCAGATGGTCTACAACAAATGCACCTTCTTCCATCTTCAAGGAGTACAACTTTTTCCTCAGGAATAACTTATTTACCAGAGACTTTCCCTGATAAATATCACTAAGCTTCTTCCATAATGAAGCTGCAGACTGCTCCTCATGGACTTTTAGGAGTACAAAATCGGCTAGACTCAGTCTTATCAAACCTCTTACTTTTCTATCAGCAAGATCCCAAGCTTCTTGTGTCGTACTTTGTGGCTTAGTTCTAAACACTGCAATCCAGAGGTCTCTATCCACAAGCAAGTCTTCTATCTTGAGTTTCCATAACTCAAAGTTATTGCCATTAAACTTTTCAATATCTACTCTACCAGATGTACTCACCATCTCAAATAGAAACAAGTTTCAACAAAGAAATACTCCCATTGAAATAGTATTAGCACAAAAAATTGATCTTTCCTACAAGGATAACACAACTAGCTAGGTTCTAATACCACTTGAAGGGAAAAGCATGCAGGATCTAATGACCCAATAGTGTGGAATACATTCCCTTAACACTAATACAACAGAGGAGAAAAGCAAAAATAGTTTCTAATAGATTTCTAATACTACTTGAGATGAAAACAAACAGTAAAATAGATAACAGAATTGAGCATTCACAATTGACACAAGATATACGTGGGAAAATCTTTTCAGGTAAAAAACCCACCACACAAAGTCGAGACAATTGTATTACAGTAATAGAAAAGGTTACATACAATATACAGTCCTCTCTTATCAGCTCATAGCAACACTTTTTTAACTCTCTCCCTGTTACAATGTTATCTCTAACATACAGTTCAAATAAAAACTCTACCCATGCAATATTGTACTCGACTTACTTAAGTCATACGTTGCATTCAATTCTATCAACCAAGCGTCAACCATCAGGTTCATGAATCTGTCATCTAATCACACAATTGATCTGCCCATGTCGATCTCCTTGCATCGAGAAACCTAGGCAATAACTTCTTTACCCAAATCGGGTCATATTCGCCACCCTAAGTCGACCTGCAATAACTGTTGTTATGACTTTGGCCTTTAGCCAATTATCGCACTGACACTGAGCCATATGTCCTTTCTTCATTCGCTGTTGCCCATGACTTTCTGGTCCAGTCGGTCAAGCTTGGTTGACCGAGCTCTGAGCTCGTCTGAGCTCTTACCGTGCTACCGCAGCCCTGTCAAGTTTGACTTGCAGTATGGCGGTGATCCGTCTTGGCTATCCGCTAGCGGTCTTACCGCAGTCACCGCGGTCAGCCACTTGACTGTCCGTGGTGTGGTGGTAACCGGCAGCTAGGCCACTAGCGGTCTTACCGCGGCCAGACTGACCGTGATGTGGCGGTAACCACCAACCAGGCCGCTGGTGGTCTTATCACGGCCACTGCAGTCAGTCAAATGATTGTCCGCAGTGTGGCGATAATTGCCAGCCAGGCCGATGGTGGTCTTACTACGGCCACCGCAGACAGTCAAGTCCCAACCGCAAGCGGTCTCACCACACTACCGCAGTGAGTGGACCCACCACTTGCAGTATGGCGGTAACCGCCAAGACAGTCACCGTAGTATCGCCAAAGCCAGACTTAGCCACCACGATAAAGCGGTAAAGGCATAAATGAAACAATTTAATGCCAAGTCATGAAAGTTGGGGCTTTGAGCTGGAAGTTGAGACACATTTTCTCAACAATATTTCTCCATACCATTTTCATGTCTATTTGCATCAATTACATCTGCAATGTCAATTGTTGGGCATTGATTGTTTTCAACCTTTGCAGAAGCTTCATCTATGCCACCCCATTTAGGGACAATTTGTGCAGTGAACTTTTTTTGATATTTGCAATTTTCTCTTTGTTTGCATTGAATGTTGCACTCCATGTTTCATATCCAGCTAATAGGCTTTGTTCACTACATTTGAAAGGCACATATAGCATAAGTTTTTCTCTGCAATAATTTTCAGGATCAATGTGTGGATTGTATCTTACATAGCGTATGATTTGTGGCCTTGCTCTTCTTTGCATTTTTTTTGGGTTGCTAGAGAAAAAGGTGACATATTCAGCCAATGAAAATTTGTCTAGAACTTTAGGTCGTTGCATGTATTTTTCTATTATTGATGCACACATGATATTTTCATAATCATCTCACTCTTTCACCAATAGCTTAGGGCTTTTTTAACATGAAAACTCGACTTTCTAATGGTGTTGTATTGATGAAAACAGTACTCCTCAAGCATTTGCGTAGTGGCAATGAAAGAATAATATGAACTGCTTGACAGCTAGACATTTGTTGATAGTTAAGCAAAGCATTTCCTAGCTTGCATATAAATTACACTTTTCCATTGTATGCAGTAGTGCATTCATGTCACAGTTTCTAAAATGCAAGAGATAATGTTCTATCTTGTTTTATCATATATGAGCTACAATAAGATGCAGTAGCATATGCATCCAAAATAAATTATGTATATGTATTTGCATACCATAGGCTAGGTACTTTATTTACAAATGCATTTATCCAAATGCCAAATGGGTCTCTTTTTAGCATGACAACTTTGTGTGACAATGTTGATCAGAGCATTGTAATGTAGTCATTTTCATTCATTTCCAATTCATGCAGAAAAATTTCAAATAAAAATTCCTTATGTGTAATTTTCATTTGCCAGTTGCTTAAAAACGTTTTTGCCTTTTCCTTGATTGTGGCACTAGGCAACGAGAGTGGTTTCAAAACAATTTTTCTTCTCATCGGAGGCAAAGGGAAACTAAATCTGCAACTTGAATTTTTGTATCTCTTGCAAGTCTTTGTGTGATGGTGCGTTTTCATTTTGGCAAGATTTATATCAAGCAACAATGAGTCACATGAAATATACTTTTCCATGAATCTTTCTATTTTAGTATTCAAGCATTTTCCATATACAGGTGCATCTTTTATCCATAGCAAAAAATGAACATGTTTGTTGCCTCAATTTTGGAATTCTGTAACAAAAGAATAGTTGGTGACTTATCCGAATAGCTCATGGTTTTTTAGCATCATTTTTCGGAATGCATTGACTCTATGATTGAAATAACGGTTGCAAAGCACATGATTTTTCCTTATTTTGAAATACAAGTCTTTGTCTTCTATGGTTTCATTATATTTTGATTCCCGTGGAGCACATATTTCGTGCAAAGCTTTACACAATGGCTCCCAGAAATGCTCAACACTTGTTAACGTCACAAAGAAGGTTGGAGGTCCCAATTGTCCTATCATTGCAAATATGTTTTTTTTTGTGTTTTCCAAATAATTAGGAGAGATTCTAATGCTTTTTAATGTTCTATAGCCCAATGGAGATCACAATATTTTTTCAAGCTTTGTTGGATTACACACATCTTTTGCAAGTAATTTTTCACCTTTCAATTCAGCCTTTCGTATGCAAACCCATGCTAGCGAGGACACTTGGTGAACAATAATTTTAATAGCCTTGAAAAAAATTGTTTGGAATGTGTTGTGCAAAGTCATTGTCTTTATGCATGAGTTCCCATCTTGCAAGTTTTTGGTATGTCAAATTTTTAGTAGTGTCAATTGGACGTGCCGAACCATTAAACAAAGTCGAGAAATTCATCTCCTCTGCATACATGTCTTGAAAAATACAAAGAGGTTTGAACCCTTCGAATGGTGTAATTTTGATTATTGTTGTGTCAAGGTCTTTGACCGATTACAGTTCATTAAACCAATATATAACTGATTTAGTTATTGGGTCCTCATCATCTTCAGATGTGCCATCTTGCATAGCTTGTTATGTTTTAGAATTTGTTTGTATTGATGTCTTTTTTTTCAAAAATTCATGTCATTCTCTATTTATAGAGATGTTCTCTTTTTTGTATAGCGGTGTTTTGGATAGAGCGATCGAATCATTCATAACTATGCTAGGTCTAACATTTCCTTGTGCATATGCATTATCATATTTTAGTTTCCACTTTAGCCTGATTACTACTGTTGTTGCTTCATCTACTTGCCTAGGTGAGGCTTGTTGGACTTCATCAAAATCTATAGGAACATTGATAATTGTCTCAAGCAAGCCATACTGCACTCATTTATATCCCAAGTGCCTGATTTGTGCAAAATCTATGTGCAAAGACACAAGTATTTCTTCAAGAGTAGTCAAATAATGAACAAAATCTATTTGTGCATTTCATCTTATTCTTGAAGGAGTAGTAAAACATTGAATCTTATCGTCTAGTGTGGATTTTACACATTGTTTGCAAATGGGTTGGCCTATCTCCAGCTTCTTTTCATATGTTTGAGCAAGAAGAAAAGAAAAAGCATCTACAAGTGCATTGTCAACTGTACAAATGTTGTGATGGAAATGCAACATGTCACAAACAGAGCATGGTTGAGTGGGTGTGTCATTTATCAATTGCAAGTACGAGTTAATAGATTTTTGGACTATTTTATTTTTGCTATTAACACTCCTTCCTTTTGTTCATTGGTAAGTGTCATTTGCCTTTTGCAACATAGAAAATCTATATGGTTTTTGTTTTAGTTTTGGAAAATGCAAAACACAGTCTTGTTGCCCACTTTGTATTTGTCTTTTCAAAGAATGTAGTGATTGTCGCTGTGTTGTATTTTCACTAGAATCACAGTATTGAATTTTGCTAACTGAAGAGGACTCAATTGTTCTTGTCACTTTGCTAGTTGCTAGTAGGGGACCAGTGGTGCTATTATGTAGAGCATTTGCGTTGGGCGGTTGGGCATTGCACATTTGCGCTTTCAAGGAGTGTAATGTCTGATGCGTTCTGAACTTTGCTCTAGCAGTTGTGCGTATTGTTGTTATTGTTTATTTTTATGAGAACTATTCATATTGTTTATTGTTTTTGAATAAAAAATTCTTGACATATCTTGAACAGAGAGTGCATCGTTCATATGGATGGTCTATGTCAATTGTTCTTTTTCTTGAAGTGGTTCATAATGACAATGACCTGAGCTATTTGGAAAACAAATTAAGTTCAAATTTCTTTTTGGGCTCGTGGAATTAGAGTATGTTTTTGGCTTGGGAAGTGGAGATGCTTTCCATATGTGTATTTTTGCATCAAAAATATGCGATATCCATAGGGCACAAAATTCAGTCCCTTCAAGCTAACTTTTCACATATGGCATGCCAATTCTGGAAACCAATGACTGTAACTGCAGTTGATGATTATTGTTGTGTACACTACTTCGAGCAAAACCATCAAAACAAGAAATTGCATATTTTTTTTCAATTGTCAATGCATTATCCAATGTCTGTGCCATAAATAATCGCAAAGCAACTGGGTCAAATTGTTCAGGGAACAAAAAAGCTATGGCAGCAAATATGCTTTCACCACATGCACTACCATGTAGGCATCCTAGAAAGCCCAATTGTTTCAAATGCATTTCCTATTCTGTGTCAAATGTTGTTGACATTGTAGTTTGTGATTTGTAACTGTGCTTGGACATTTTCCATGTGATAGTATGTGTTTAGTCATGAGAAGGTATGCTCATAGTGGCTAGCAACAAGAGTTATGTCATGGAAAATAATTGATATTGCAGGATTAGATGCATGCTCATTGAAATGTAAATACATTTTTTTTGTGTCAAAGACCAAATGTGTATTGGAATGTCTAGCCAATATGCTATCCACTTTAGACAAAATGTGTCACCCCATAGCCTAGTCTCACCATTATTGTTGGTTTCTATGGCTGACAACCTCATTCTTCATAGATATGTGTTTTTGTCAGTTACAATATGCAAACTCATTAGCATTGTTGGGTGCAAATCAAGATCATTAGAATTTAAAGCTACATGATGACTATGAAAATAATTTAAACAATGATCCACCAAACCATTGTGTAGTTGCTTTGATGTATAACGGAAATGGACCAGGACATGTACTGTGTCAAATAAGCAATCACCAACTTTATAATTAAATGGGTCTATTCGAAAATAATGCGCATGGTGCAAAGCTTCATCAATTGACGTGAAAGGTGCATTTGCACTTGGCTTGTAGGTTTTTACTATGATTGGCTTGTGGGATAGTTTTTGTCTCTTGGCACAAATATTTGAAACCATATGTGCATATTCTATGTGGAATATTAAAAAAATAAAATTGTATTGACGATTATTATTAAAACAATTACTACAAAGAAATGTTTGATCTTTGAAATATTGAATACATACAATGGAAAATGGAAGAAGCAAATACTTATTGCAAGAACGTGCAATACAAAGCTCCCACCTATAGAGTTGCAATGGAAACTGCATAGCAAGGGAGGTAGAATGCAATAACAAATTGTTAAGATCAATATGTGTAGCTAAAATGGAATTTGTTTTAGAACTATTAAGCAACATAGCAAGCATTTGAGAACTACAACAAAGAGAAATAAACATTAATATATATTACTCACATAAGTCAACAACAATCCAAATTGTGGCGGTATATGACAACATCAAAGAGCGTATATAGTGCATAATCTACAAAAAAATGAACAAAATAAACTAAGCAACGATAATTTATTTTTAGGAAAAGAAAAGAAACTAAGCAAAAAGAAAAAAGTAACAATCAAATCTGCTACCAATACTACCATACTTTGCAACTCCATGCATGGTTGTAGCATTCATACATATATGTGTACACATAGGCATATATATATATATATATATATATATATATATATACGCACAACAACGCATATATATACATACATATACATGTGTATATATACATATATGTATAAGTGAAATTACAAGCCTGCATCTTCAAAGCAAGCTCTGGACTATCAATCTATAAACACCAAAAACTTTGCTAAGCAATTTTTTATGCTCTTTTTCTTAGGTCGAAAAGACCAATGCAGAATGCACAACATGGAATGACAAAATAATAATATGTCATGTGTATCTACTATGAGAAGAGACACTACAAAATTTATTATGGAAGAAAACTCTATGCTCTCAAGTCTTAAGGAGTGACAACCCTTTACTGTTCAAAGTAGTTCCACTTCCTCTACATCTAACTAGCAAAAGTGTTTGACGATCCATGACAACTATGCTTTGTCAATTTTTGCATTTTAATTATTTTTAAAAAAATTGCAATTTTCGCTTCGTACGGTTTAAAACATAGCACTAGCTTTCCAACACAAGTTTTTGGTGACTTCTCACTATTAATCCGAACATAGCAGCAACAACCAAAATCTATACATGGATAGTTAGGAAGTTTTGCAGTTCTATGAAGTTGGCTAGTTTCTATACTCTCTTCTTGCTGACCACAAACATGATCCTCTCAAGCATTTCTTCTTTATCACATTTGATTCCTGTAATGGAACAAGGCCCATTACAAACAATTTCAAATAGGCAACCAAGTACTTCTATGTATAACTACGGATATGAATAAAATATTCATTCGATCATGTGATCATCAACTTGGGAAAATATCATTATTCAAGGACATAGTAACAATATAGAGATAAAACATAATAACAATAAAATAATTGCAAAGAACATCACAACAAAACAAGCATCACACATGAATATAATTGCAATTTAGCAGACCTTCCAAATTTAAACAAAATAATTTTCTTGCAAGAAGAACATGATGTAAATATATAAACTAGGGATAAAAAGAAACCGAACTTACAAATTTACACCATAACATATTAGGAGCTTTATCTCCTATGTTCTCACATATGCTTCAAATAGTTTGAGTCACAGTTGCCACCTGAGGAAAACAAAGGACCTATCAACCTTAATAATAAATAAGAAATATGTATAACCATGTATTCCAATTTCCAATACTCAATACTGTTAGGGTTAGAAGGCAGATATCTAATAGTTAAATGTAGATTTGATCAATAAAATAGAGAAAATAAAACACACAAAAAATTATAGCAGAAACAAGACAACACAAAGAATTTTACATGGTTCACCCAATCTGGGCTACATCCAAAAAACCATAGCCATCCAATGATTTTATTATCTAGTGCAAAACATATTACAATCTCATGAATAATTCCTCACTGCAACTCTCATCCCAACCGCTCATTACAAGATTTTTTGGAAACTTCTAGAATTAGGGTTCTATAAAGTCGATTTTTTCCTTTTCCGACGAGGATACATGAAGAGTGTATAGTATAGCATGATCAATCACCACATACCAACAAATACTAGTTGTGGTTTTAGACTAAGCATGTCAAATACTATGAACAATACCACTTATTCAAATATACATGTGCAATGAAAACATGTGTATAGTAAAAAACATTAGAAAAGCATAAGTGTATCACAATTACACACATAGCGTTGATTTTTTTGGTGATTTCCTCATTGGCTACTGGTTTTTTCATCATGGCTTTCTCATTTTCTAATTTGCTTAAATAATAATAATTATTGGAGGAAGCTTTGTTATTTAAAATATTTCATGAGTTTGTTTGTATAGTCATGTCTTGCCATGAACTCTTCTTGGGGACGCATGACATCTTGAGCAGTACGTTTACATTTACTATTTGCATCTTCTCATTTATTATGAAGAGACTCAAGTACATTGAAGTACAACCATTATTAGTGGCTTATGGTATCAAGTTCTAAATCTATCAAGCAAAGTATTATTTGTGTTGTTTTTCATTTGCTCTTGAATCCATGGAAAATCAAACATATCTTGAACAGATAAACATCCTTCAATGTCTATCACTCTTTCATGAACACACAATACATTTGAATTATAGAAACACAAAAGAAAGACCAAATATCACAAATAAATGACAAAGTTTCTAAAATAGAGATTCATCCATAAGAACACTGATTGATAGGAAACAAAAGATATTAAACAATTGTCAAACTATACATAACAATTCAGACAGTGAAATCTGTACCTATTGACAAGGTTTATGTTTATTGTATTGGAAGAAAAAAATGAGGCATTGTAAGTTCCTATATCTTTTACAATGTTGTTTTATAGTTTTTTACATCTCTGCATTTTGTGTTAATGTCTACACTCTATAGGTTATTCTCTACTCTTCCCTACCTTTGAATGCTTTTATGGATCAGCCTATGTTCTTGCCCAGAAGACTTAACACCATAATTAATTAATGCTATCTTCTGTGCTGGGCATGGTAAAGACATGTATCAAATGAGACTCAAAATAAGCTCCAAGCAATTGCAAAATGTCTGGATATAAAATCATTAAATTTGTGTTTGTTGAAAGCATTTATGCCTATTGTATGGGAAGGCAAAGACAAAGCATTTGTAAGTTTGTATGTCTTCTAAAGTGTTTCTCTATAGTTTTTTTACATCTTTCCATTCTATGAATTAATGTGTATTGTTTATTGTTGGCTATATTTTGTCTGTCAATGTCTATTCTTTGCTATCCTTGACTGTTTTCATTGCCTAGATTTTGTTATTGAGTTAAACACTTAACAATATACTGCATTAATGTCAATTTTTTTGCTAACTTTGGTTAAGTATAAAGTCCAGACATGTACAAAATTCAATGTGTGTTGTTCTAACATGGACTTTTAGCATTTCTTAGTCACTAATTCTCATTCATTGCCATTGGATTGAAATGCAACTGGCATTAATCGATCCCTCTACCATATTTTAAGACTATTGAGCAAAGCATTAGCTGCATTGTCTAATCATCTTGATAAATTATTCCTTGACAATAAAACCTGTCAAAAAAGCAATCATTTGTAATCTCACATATCTTTTACATTGTCTTTTATGTGGCACATTGTCTAATCATTTGCTCAGATTGTTTGATGAGACTGAAATCTGTTTCTCTCGAGTTTGAAAGATGTTACACCTTTTACATTGCTATTGCTTATATATATATATACTCTATAAATGTTTAGTTCTTTGTTGTCCATCATTCATGATGCAACTAATCTGTTGTCTGCCACAATAGCATGCCAACTACATTTCAACTTCGTAAACAAAGATTAGATCTAGCCAAATGTCAAAGCTCCCAATGTAAAATATATAATATTTCATAAACATGCAATGTCGTGGATTCCAGCTGCACTTCAATCAATTATAAGAGAATGAGAATTCTTCTATTGGAAATATACGACCGTGTTTGTATGAATCGAGGGGATTTTTTAGAAACATTAACCCACATAAATAATCAACAGTAACAAATGACAAGAATATAGGAAAAGAAAAAGAGACACTTAAATTTATGTTGCGTTCCATAGAATTATTCTACCAAAACATAGTCCCACCTAGTTTTTTTCAAAGATTCCATTCAATTCAAGTTAATTGTATATCTATGAAACAACAATAGTTATCGAAACTTATCCACTTGTTCAAGATATATGAAATGACTTGTCCATGTCTTCATCCATGGGCAATATGCACATGTTCAAGAAATCACTGTGAATATGTCTGGAAGATAAGTTGCATTGCTAATGGTAGTTGCCTTACCTAATTGGAAATTGTCATACATGATTGCATATATTTTATTTACTATTAAGATTGGTAGGTGCCTTGATACTAGAAGCAATAGCTTGCTATTATAAGACAGTTAACAAATGTAGCTAAGGAACATCAAAAATCACTTCAAGCAAATAGGATTTTGACAATCGTGATTCTAGCTACCTTTCACAGAAGTAGTTTCCCAAAATTTAAAGAAGCAACAATAGCAACATTGCCATGATCGTGACTACATAAAATTGCCAAAAGCTAGACAAGATAAAATTACACTTGAAAAAGTGACTACTGCAATTCGCACAAACCATATCAACTGCATTGAGGCAAATCTAGAAAGCACACATGCATAACACATAATAAATAAGAAACTTATTCAGATCATGGAGTACAAACTAAAAATAAAGGTGGAGTGTGATCTAATACTACATCGGTACATTTGCACAAGCTGCAAAGTCTCGTTAGACAACCTATAGCTTTGTAACACCATATCCACAATCCTGTAAATAACATAAGAAGACTAAATGAGTGAAAATGGAAAAAGACACTGCATTGTCTGTTGTGGATTTAATATCAATCTATATACCTCACACAATGCAAGGAACATTCCAAAATGAATATATAAGACAAAATATTTAAAACCTTAATCACATCCTAGTTTAACTTTTCAATGCATATCTCTAGTTCCTCAACAACATATGTTGTGATAGCTCCAAATCCGTGTGCATTCTCACTCTGTTTATCTATGACTAGCTTGAAAACTACTCCAAGAAGGTCACAAACATATACTATAATGCATTAACTGCAACTATTCACCGTCTCTAAAAGAAATGACATTGCAATTTACATGACAAACAATGTATGATATTTATCAACCTCAATATGAAAATAATACATAAATATTTGAACAATATATATAGTTGTCTATGTATTGTTTCTTATACATCTGTAGCCATGTTTTTTTGCAAATGCATAAACTGGTTCAGACCATACCTCCTCACATTGTTGTAGCAGTATTTCAAGTTGTATAGCGAAGTGTTGATGACAAATAATAAACAGCTAGCATAGATCCCTGCAAGACCAATGACCATTGGAAAACACATAGTGCAATGCATCTAAAATGGATAGTAGTCTTTTTGTTTCAACAACCATATATATAGATACACAAACACACATATATATACATAGATATATATATGTATATACACACCTAATTATATGCAGATATAGGTGCACACACACACACACATATATACATAATATCAAGACATACATATATGTAAGAACATGTGCATTGACACATACATATACATGCATACGTTTAAGTATATACAGATATATATACATACATACATATATATACATGCATACACACATATATATGTATAAACATCTACACAAGGAAAAATGTATATATATATATATGTTAATACATCTGTATATACACATGTGTAAGTCTATGTGTGTAGAGATATATATGCATATGCACATACATATAGACACATAGATACATGTATGTATAAATACCTTTATATATACATATCTACACATGCATGCATATATGTGTACACACAAATATATATATATATGTATATGTAGCTAAATGTAGCTATATATATACATTTGTACATATATACATGCAGTGAACAACACAAACAATATTTTGCTTAGCAAACCTAGAACTCGACACCATTATGCATTAACAACAATTGCACTTGAATCTTTTCAAAATAAAGGAAAAAATAGATCCTAGTAAACGCAAAATGCAGAGCACACACACACACACACATATATATATGCACAAACATATATATCTATATGAACACACACATATATATATACACAAATACAAATATATATGTATATATACACACCTATATATACTTGCACATGTGTATGTCTTTTTGTGCACATATGTACACACATACATATGAAAAAATACATATAAATATATATATATATAAAAGATCATTTTTTCGTGACATACATAAAACTTAACACCATAATCCATTAATGGGAATTTCGCTTCAATTTATTTACCACAAATCAACATCTACTAATTAAAATTTAGAATGTGATCATATGCACACAACAACGAAACATTGACAATCAACAAACTCATTCCACACCAACACATTTTGCATTCTTGCAGGCCTAATTCTCATTTTCATTTGATAGTTTGCACTGCAACTACCATGCATGTGCACAGACATATTCCATAAACCAACCAAAATGCACAGATGTAAACAACTATAAAACGACACTCTAAAACATATTCCATGAAGTTTCAATGATTTAATACACACATATTTTCCAATTAATTAGACAAAATTTTCATTTCCATTTAATAAACTCAACAATGATTGCAATGTATGCATGCAACGAAAAATATTATTTCCATTCTTAACAATGACTACCAAAGCAATCAACACTAATGAATTACATGTAGTGAAAATATTACTTCCATTCCTAATCATGGCTAGCAAACCAATGGACATTAATAAATCACATCGTTAATTATTTAGGTCAACAACATACAACAACCCATAAAAGCAATGAACCATATCGAAGAATAGTCATCAACACATAGAATACAACCAACAACAAACAATATACGGTCACCCATAAAATGCAAACATGTAAAGCCCTACAAACATACACTGTAAAAGACATATCAGCTTGTAAACACCTTGTTTTTCGCCCCCACATGGTAGTCATAAACACTTTCAACAGGAACATAGCTAACGATCTTATACCCAGACATTTTCCAATTACTCAGTCCTAATTTCCATTGTCATTTTAAAAATTCAAATGTAGTTGCAATGCATGCACACAAACAACAGACATAACTCTACATCAATGAATCAGGGTGTTAAGTATTTAACTCAACAACAGACACTAACCATACAAGCAATCAATGATAGCAAAGAATAAACAATAACACACAAAATGCAAACAACAAACAATACACATTAACCCATAAAATGCAAACATGTAAACCACTATAAAATGACACTATAAAAGATATACCAACTTACAAACACCTCGTTTCAACAGGCACAAATGTAATGATTTTATACCTAGATATATTCCAATTGCTTCGACCTAATTTTCATTGCTATTTAATAAATTTAAGCGTAATTGCACTACCATGCATGTGTCTAGAAAATGCAAACAACAACAAACGATAGACATTAACCCATAAAATACAAACGTGTAAAAAACTACAAAATGACATTGTAAAGACATATGAGCTTACAAATGCCTCGTCTTTTGCTCCTAATGCAATAGACATAAACCCTCTCAACAAACACATACTTAATCATTTCACACCCAAACATTTTCTAATTACTTAGACCTAATTTTCATTTTCGTCAAATAAATTCAAGTGCAGTTACAATGCATGCATGCCGAGCAAATATTACTTTCATTTTTAATCATGAAAAGCAAACTATTGTGCTAAGTCCACTCAACAAGAAAGACTAACCCATAAATACACTAAAAAAAATAACCTCAATAAATGAGAAAACAACACAAATACCACATTGATCGACAAAATTTAAACTTCAAGCCCAAGAAATACTTCAAATACAAATAATTCTCATTTTCACTCAATAGATTGAAGTGCAACTAGCTACTTCCATTCTTAATCATGGGTACCAGAGAAATCCACATTAACGAATTATAGTGTTAAGTATTCAACTCAACAACAGACAACAACCCATAAAAGTAGCCCACAATTTCAAACAACCGAACAAGAAAGGCTAACCCATATTTACACTCAGAGAAACAACCTAAGAAAATGGGCAAACAACACAAATAATACTTTGCTCAACAACTTTAAAACTTCAAAACCAAGAAATATTCAAAACACGAGCTATTCTCATCTTCATCGAATAAATTGAAATGCAATTAGGTATTTAACTCGACAACAAACAATAAACCACTATAAAATGACACTATAAAAGACTATAAACCCTTTCAACAGACACAAATTTAATGATTTTATTCCCAGACATTTTCCATTTACTTATACCTAATTTTCATTTTCCATTTACAATCTGACCAAAGCAACAGGCAAACGAAAAAAATCAAAGCGTAAAAAATAGAGTAACTTACAAAGTCCACCTTTCTTGCTTCCAACATGAAAACCCTCTCAAAAGACACAAACTTCAACCTCATCAAACAACTCGAGCAAATAATGGACATACAACGCAAATATGATGGTTGCACTTGAGCCTCCTCAGAATAAATGAGAAGACACAAATAGTAAATACAAATGTACTGCTCAAGACGCCACGTGTTCCCAGGAAAAGTCCATGGCAAGACACGACTATACAAACAAACTCATGAAATATTTTGAATAACAAAACTCCCTATAATAATAATAATTATTATAAAAATTTAGAAAATACCAAAACCATGAGGAAAATTACACCCGCCAATCACAAAATTGCAAGGAAAAAAAAATTGAACTACAAAACGACATTGTAAAAGACATATGAGCTTACAACGCCTCGTCCTTCACTCCCAATATAATAGACATAGACCCACTCAATAGACGCATACTTAATCATTTTACACCCAGACATTTTCCAATTACTTATATCTAATTTCCATTTTCGTCAAATAAATTCGAGTGTAGTTGTAGTGCATGCATGTCGAGCAAATATTACTTTCATTCCTAATCATGACAAGCATATTATTGTGCTAAGTCCTTCACTCAACAAAAAATACTAACCCATAAATACACTCAGATAAACAACCTCAACAAATAAGAAAACAACACAAATAATACTTTGCTCAACAACATTAAAACTTCAAAACCAACAAATATTCAAAACACAAGCTATTCTCATCTTCATCGAATAAATTGAAATGCAACTAGGTTTAATATTTAACTCGACAACATACACTAGCCCATAAAGAATAGCTAAGAATAGACATAAACACACAAAATGCAAAAAACAACAAACAATATGCATTGACCCATAAAATGCAAATATGTAAACCATTATAAAACGACATTGTAAAAGACTATAAACCCTACACCTAATTTTCATTCTCCATTTATAGTTCGAAAAAACCAGCAGGAAAACAAAAAAAATCAAAGCGTAAAAGATAGAGTAACTTACAAAGGCCACCTTTCTCGCTTCCAACACAGTAGATGAAAACCCTCCCAACAGACACAAACTTCAGCCTCATCAAACAACCTGAGCAAAAAATGAACATACAACGCAAATATGATGGCTGCACTTGAGCCTCCTCAGAATAAATGAAAAGACACAAATAGTAAATGCAAATCTACTGCTGAAGATGCCATCGTCTTCAAGAAGAGTCCATAGCAAGACACGACTATACAAACAAACTCATAAAATATTTCGAATAGCAAAACTCCCTACAATAATTATTGTTATTAAAAAAATTAGAAAATGCCAAAACCACGAGGAAAATTACACCCGCCAATCACAAAATTGAAAGAAAAAAAATCGTTTTTCTAAATATTCCCCCAAACACCATAGTCTTTATTTTTCCCGCGCCATTCCCCAGACACAATTTTAATATGTAAGATTGAGATGATAACATTAATTCCCTGCTTTATAAAAACATGGACCATATTTTTTTATTTTTAGATAAATTGTTCTATATAAAGTAATTCTGAAATAAAAATTAAGATAAATAATCTCTATATCCTTAAATAAAATTTTCCACGAACTTAATATAAATGTCTCAATAATAATCCCTAACTCATTTGGTACTTACTATACGAAGCCCTAAAAAATAATATTTGGACCCGAAAATCTTTTGATTTTCCTTGTTACCCTAACACATAGATTTTCCCCACAAACCCTAGACAGAGCCTATAAAATGATACTCTGCCCTAAATAGCAATGGCATCTGGTTCTAGTTCATATCAGTAATATCAAGGTCTGTACTTCTTTGTTGTTGGTATTATGCACATTGCTACCCCGGGCAGACCCGATAAAAATGAAGGATAAGCCCCATGCGTGTGCTACATTTAACTGCTGTCCAGTGTTGCAAGTCTGATGATTTCCTGCATCTTATTTGTGTCAAAGTTGGCAGCTACATTCAATATTTTTCAGAATAAAATGCGCTGGAAACAATGGAAAATGTGTTGGTATGTTGTCTTTAGGAGGTAGAGGATTTTGTGATCTGTACTCTGTGTTTTTAGTGTTTTTAAGGGTGTTTTTTTTTTCTTTTTCTTTGATTTTACAGCGGTTTTTGAAATTTTCTCGATGAGTAAGATCACATATATTTTCTGATATGGTTGTAGATCTTTACAGGACTCTGTAGTTGGATTTTTATTTGCATCTTGCAGACGATCATCTCTATGTTGAAGCCTTTATTAGGATGATTTTCTTGCCTGCGTTTGGTAGAAACCCTGATTACTATTAGTTTCAGAAAATGCTATGGAAGACCGTACTAGTGAATAAATTCCAGTAGAATTTAAACTCCCTATGAAACCTTTTGAATTATAGTTCTCTGCAAGCCTTTGCAATATTATTCCCTGGCATATGATTGTGAGTCTCGGTTTTTGAATGAAGGGTTTGCAATCCTTGTAGATTTTGTGGAATGGGCCTAGATGCATGTTTCGATCCTGTAAAGGAGTGGAATATAGATCTTGATGATTCTTTTTAAGGATTCTAATTGTAGCTTTCCTGTTTGTTGTTTTGTTAAGGTCTAGAAATATGCATATATCTCTGATGAAAGAATGTTACACGATTCTTCATCATTCTCTCTAGATTATAATTTAGGCTTTTGTTGTGTACATATGGGAGTATGTGTAAAGTCCGAGAAATAATGAAGTGGCTATGTTGGACATCCACGTGAGGTACATACTTTAGCTGTGGAATCAGCAAAACAGAGAGAATAACATTAAGTGATTCATCTTGAGGTTATACGATGCTGCGATGAGTGAATTAGATCTAGAAGCAGCTGTGTTTTGAAAAGTACTATCAGAAGTACACATGAATACCTATAAATAATTGAAGCCAAGGTCATGAAGATTATCCTGTGCTTATAGTGTAGTCTTTGTTGTTTGGCTTGTTTAAAATGGATGCATTTTTATAATTAATTGAAACATAGATCCTATCAATCCTATCACTTCATTGAAATTAGGTTTTAGCCCTATGTTCTCGTTAATGGTGTATTAGCAATCAATTCTAGAAGCAGTAAATCTCTAATGTCTAGGCGTTTTGTGAAAGATTCCTAGAGTTCTGGGAATTACTTTGAATGGGCGGATTTTAGACGTAAATTTGAAGCCAAGATTAGCAGCATATCTAGGGGGAGTTCTACACAGTCAATTTTGAGCAACCACACATTCCTCTTAGGTTAACGAGGAATCCTAATTAGAGGCCTGTGTAAATGTCTATAGTTGAAGTTGAAACCAAGACTGGCAGCATACCTAGGGGAGATATCTTGTAGTTATTGGCCATTGAGTCATTGTGAACATTAATCGCTGTTAAAGAGAATTAAGGGGGCACGATTCTAGGGAAGAAAATTAAAATGATAACAATGCGACACTTTGACATGATGAGTGAATAGATGGCCCCAAATATTTAAGTGGCATATCAAAGAGCACGCAAACTGAAGCCCATTAAGCCTTTTCCTTTTAAAGTGAACTGTTGTGGTTGCATGGTAAGAGATTGATTTTGGGGATGACTTCATTGTGCTCTATGTAATCACTTTGTTTTAGGGAAGGAGGAGGCTCCTGCTCAAGTCAAGAACCCGCAGTAGTTTCATTTTTTAGTGGAATGTAAACTATCTGGTTGTCAGACTATAATGATGTTCGGAGAAGTTCTGGAGAAAAAGCAGGAAGGCTTTGTGTCACGACACTATCTTCTGTACTTTTCATCAACCGCATAATCCTACAACCAGCATTCTCTTTCTTAAAAGGGTTTTTTGTGAAAGGCACTTTTTATATTAAAAGCACATTTATTTTCTTTAGGTGTATGCACGGCCAAATCAAGAAACAAATCATGAACTATGCGTTGTTTTCTGACTTCAACAGATGTATTATAGCTGTATTCCCTTTCTTCCTTCTTTAACCTTGTTAAGATTGGCAATCTGATGTAAAAAATTCTCACACAATCAAAGTCAGAAATCATTACAAAGAACATTATGGATTGTGCAGATTTGATATCATTAATTTCATCCAATATACCCAAGGTCATTCTCCTTTTGAAATGAAGCTTTATCCTATCGACAAATTTACCAGGTAGTTGCAGTCTATTTCCTCATCCTTGGGGAAGAAAGAGATAAGAAAAACAAGCCCTAAGATGTGGAGGTAAGCAATCATGCCCAATTTGAAGACTTCCATGGGTTTATTGAGAGTAGATGCCTCTTTAAGCTGATTTAATTTGGAGTCATATTCCCTTCGGAGTGTGGTACCTGCCAGAGGTGCTGCAGTTGTCGTGATGGCCACTGGCAGGTTTCCACATTCCTTTATGATGCAAGCTACAACCACGAGGTGCTCAGGTGCTCTGTTTCCCTTATACTATTGAAACTTATAAATGCAAAACAATTTCGCAGTCTTTTCACGCGAACATTCTATATCATAAGTTTCTGCCTTTACATTTCTGCAAGCTTCTTTGTTTCTAGTTGTGGCCAACTGTCAAACCGAATCCTTCTTTCAAAGTGTTCTTTAATGGGCATACGCACCTCGCCCAGAATAATGAGAATCTTCTTATCTTTCAAGTTGGCACTAATCAATTCCTCTGCTCTTTGTTCTAACTTAAGATAACATGAAGTTTATCTTTTATATGTAAGTGAGAGGCTTAGACATGCTGCAACTTAGATATTGAAAAAGATTTAGAAATTGAAAGCCAGATAGATTTCGCATACCTCTCTTTGGTGAAATTGTTAAAGTTTTGCAGAAGGTAAGTCTTGCCTATGCTGTTCTTTCCAATGATGGCTATAGCACAAACTACAGGCTTGTCCAACAAGCTTATCAAGGACTGAAACTTGGCTTTATATCCAGAAAATGTGAATCTGTTGGTATAATACTTAAATCTCTTCCACTTTGATCTTTCCCATCTAAACATAATTAGCCATCTTTAGCAGTCTTCCCTCGTCAATAAGTGAATTGATTCATCTTTAACCCCAATGATTTTTTGTCCCATTTTGTGACGAAAAACCAAGTGATTACCAGTCAAAACAGATAGAAATTTTGCTATAGTCAAAATACATAGTAATCAGGGTATCGGATTCTAGTTCATATCAGTAATATTGAAGTCTGTATGTCTATGTTGATATTATGCACGTTGCTACCCCGGGCAGACCTGATAAATATGAAGGATCATCCTCATGTGTGTGCAACATTTAACTGCTGTCCGGTGTTGCAAGTCTGGTGATTTCTTGCATCTTACTTGTGTCAAAATTGGCAGCTACATCAAATATTTTTCAGAATAAAATGCGTTGGAAACAATAGAAAATGTGTTGGTATGTTGTTTAGAGGCAGAGGATTTTCTGAGCTGCATGTTTGTAATATTTTTAGGTGTTTTTTCCTTCTTTGATTTCACTTTAGTTTTTAAGAATTTCTTGGTGAGTAAATTCATGCATTTTTCCCGTTATCTTTGTAAGAAAACATTTTACCCCGGAGTCTAGACGCAGTAAATCTCTAATGTTAGGCGTTTTGTTGAGAAAAGTTTATAAGAGTTTTAGCAGCTACTTTGAATGGGGGGACTTTTAGATGAAAAATTGAAAGCCAAGTTCTGCAGCATATCTAGGGGGGATAGTCTTGTAGTTATAGGCCATTTGAGTCATTGTACAAGTTAACCACTCTTAAAAAGAATTAAGGGGTAGGGTGCTAGGAAAGAACACTACAATGAAGAAAATGCAACACTTTTGACATGGTGAGTGAACATGACACCAAATGTTTTAGTGGTATTGCAAAGAGCTCGCAAGCTGAAACCCATTATACCTCTTCGTTTTACTTGTCTAAAGTGAACTGCTGTGTTTGGTTGAATGGTAAGAGAGATTGATTTTGGGAATGACATCATTATGGTAGCCTGCATTTCGAGATAAGTTTGTTGATTGAATATTTCAGTCTTGGCATCGAAGGGGAACTTGCATTTCGAGATGTGTTTGTTGATTGAATATGCTGTAGATCTTTGTGTGAATATCTTGGAAGAGGGAGCATTTATATTTCGTTTCAACTTTTGCTTTTGTTTTGATTAATTTTTATCTGGTGTACTTTGGATTAAATTTTTGGAAGACCTCGGAAGTTCATCACTTTATGATAGATTGGATATTTGGTTAGGAGACAACCTTGTAGAAATTTTTAGTGCACTTGATTTTGTTTTTCTTTCTTTATTTAGTTTTTTAGTTAATGGGTTTTTAGCTCAAATATCTAATTTTGTTTGGGCTCTAGTTATTTTTTTTGGGTTTTAAAAATATAACATTGATTTTTTTTTCATCTTGTTTATTTTAGATCTGTGTTTTTGTTTACATCATTTTGAATTTTGCTTTTGGATTTTGAAATATTTGATATTTATCAGGTTGGTTCTAATCAAATAAATTCAAAATTTCATTGTATTCACTACATTTACTTTAGAAATTGTAAAAGGATTTTTAACATCGTTGGCTTCCTTCTTTATATTTGTATTTGAGACCTTAATAATTTGTTGATGCTTTGTTTGAAATTCAATCCTTTCCTTTATTTATAAAAGGATATTGTTATTTTTGATTTTTTTTGTGAGCCCATTGTTATGAAGAAACTCGCCAGATGATAAGATGCTAGGTTGAACCAAGATGATAAGATGTTTGCACTATCCATAATGATTATTACTTTGATTAGTTGTATGTTCATGTGATCAATTGTGATTTATCTACATGCTCAAGCAATCCATATCTATTGCACTTTGGTGTGCAATAGATGCATGAGGTGTGGAAGGTCAATAAGGAAATACATTGGTTTATTTTTTGCATACATTTGTGTAGCACATGAGGTCAATAGCTACATGAGGTGTGGAAGGTCAATCATGGAAAAAATGGTTTATTTTTTTATACACTTATGTAGTACATGAGGTCAATAGCTACATGAGGTGTGGAAGGTCAATCATGGAAAAAATGGTTTATTTTTTTATACACTTATGTAGTACATGAGGTCAATAGCGCTACATGAGGTGTGGAAGGTCAATTATGGAAAAAATGGTTTATTTTTTTATACACTTATGTAGTACATGAGGTCAATAGCTACACGAGGTTTGGAAGGTCAATTAGGAAAAAATTGGTTTATTTTTTTCATACACTTGTGTAGTACATGAGGTAAATTGGAAGGTCAATTAGAAAATGATTTTGTTTGTATATTATTATTAATTTTATTTTATATTTTTATTATATATATATATTTCTAATTTTATATATTAATTATTATATTCACCACACTTGGTTTATTTTTTTCATACACTTGTGTAGTACATGAGGTAAATTGGAAGGTCAATTAGAAAATGATTTTGTTTGTATAGTATTATTAATTTTATTTTATATTTTTATTATATATATATATTTCTAATTTTATATATTAATTATTATATTCACCACACTAATTTCAAACTTAAGTAATTTATTGTGTTTAGTTATCAACTTCTTTTCAACTGTTTATGTTGATTCTTTCAAAATCTAGATTTGTGGCCAACTGTCGA
>CM021103.1:141723767-141773920 GCA_007115665.2 Sequoiadendron giganteum | reverse complement strand
AGTCAAACCACAAAATTTTCAAGTGGGTGATTTGGTTCTCAGAGAAAATCCTCGAAATCAACAAGATCGAGAAAAGAAAGGAAAGTTCGAACCTAATTGGCTAGGCCTGTTCGTTATCATTGCAGTATACGGATCAGGGGCATATCAGTTGTCAATAGCAGAAGGGGACCTGTTTGAAGATCCAGTCAACAACATCCATCTGAAGAGGTTCTGCACCTGAGAAAATATCAAAAACAATATAAAAATTCCTGAAAAAAATAAATAAATAATAATAATAATAATAAATTGTCTTGATGAAAACCTAGCAAATAGGCGTCTTGGTAATAACAAAAAAATCATAAAATCAGGAAAAAAGTGCAATAAAAACAAATGGTGAAAACCTGGCAAATAGGCATTATTTGTGATTTTATTTGGCTCTCTCATCTATTAGGATTCAGGCTGCATATCCATCTTTTCATCGGCATCACGCACGCACCTCACCATCACATTCACATTGCATCATTTCCTTGGAACAACAAGGATCTCATCATGGCTTGATGATTTGAGGATTATCCATTGCAACAGTTGTGTCTAGTAAGAGTCAGAGTACAAGGTCACTGAGGGGCAGTTCACTTCTTGAAGCTTTTCTAGCAGGTAGTTGGTAGTATGTGTCTAGAATCAGGATATCAGAAACAACAGTCTTGTCCAATTAAAATGAGCTTACATGACTATTTTGATAGGTAATTAAAACAAATTGGATGATCTTAATCTGAATAAAATGAATGACAAACTTAAAAGCATAAGTTGAAAATTGTTGTTTTGATATTTGATGACATCATATCTTTGGAGTGGTTCAATGATGTATTGAACTAGAATCACAAGGAAGAAGTATGATTTTTCTTTGCTTGTTGTCTGTAGGTTAATCATTAGTATGATGCAAATTGGTTGTGGGACATGATCTACAAAGAATCATTGATGACATTTCAGAATTTGCATAGGAAAATGATTAACTTTTGTCTGTTTATGCAAGCAATACTTAGGTTGTCTTGGTTCAATTATACCTCAATGCTTGTATTAACTTGCTACATCAAACTTTATGAAAGCAGTACTCAGGTCATCATTGGTGCTAACATACCCTTTGATGCTTGTACTAATTTTCAACATATCAAAAGGCTCAATGATGACAACTAAACGTAACTGGAAATGGCAACAAGGAGAACGGTTCATTATTTCATTTAGGATTGCATATTTTATTATTAGGACTGCATAATTCATTTGCATTTCGAGGTCTTTTTAAATAGATTTTTGAGGGTTGATCACATTCTTGAATATCTTTTTCAGACAATAGTGGAGTATGACTGGACATTTGTTACATCTCATTTTCATTATCATTCACTTTCATTTCACATCATTTTTCATTATCATTATCATTACACTTGCATATTTACATCATTATTTCATTTCATTATCATCTCATTTTATTCATTATGATCATTATCCATTATTACACATCATATACATAGTCATTATTTTAATCATTCATTAATCATTCATTAACATATATATTTACATATTTCACACACATTCATAAATAAAATTGCATCCATTTCATTCTTTACATATCATCACTTAGGTTATCATGTTCATTCACATCATATATCATAAGTTCATTATATAAGTGCATTGCCATTTTCATTTACATCATAAATCATGCCACGTGCATAATCATTCATTACGTATTACATCTTCATAAATCATATCATCTCATTTTCATCGAAGCATTTACATATTACATCATGCATTCATCAAGAAGGAAAAATCATCCAGATTACATCATATCATCATACACAACATAGCATATAAAAATAAAAACATATATCCATAACATGAGCATAAATGCATCCATAACATGTGCATAAATCATCCATAACATGTACATAATCAAATCACCACTGCATCAAAACAAATGTCCAGGAATACAAGGGTATCAAATGTTTTAAAAAGATATATCGAATACAATGGCATAAATGTGTACAAAATGTTCATCACTGAGGGGCATCTAGCTGTGGAACATGACTGTTGCTGCCTTCGGAGGTAGTAGATCTCGACGGATCTCTGCTCCCAGAAGCTCTTATCTCTCATCTGGCCAGCTGACCCACACTCCTGGTCGCACTCCTAGAGTGACTGCGTGAATGGGTCTGAGTCCGAGTACCTGACTGTGTAAATGCTATCCACCGCTCAGGTGGCACTACCTCAAAATACCTCATCCTATAGTACTCGGCCTCTCGAGCAATCTCTAGCCCCTCTGCTACAACCTCTCTAATAGAGGTGCTCTCAACTGATCTTAGCAGTCTCTCGGCTACCCCCTCAGCCTGTATGCATCGCTCTCTGAAGCTATCTCTCTTGGCTGCAAGCTGAGCTATCTATGGGTCAGGAGGTAGTGGTTGTACGATTTGTGCCTATAGCTGACTAATAGTCACCCGTTCCTGTGCTAATTGACTCCGAAGAGTCTGAACCTCAGCCTGCAAAGCATCCACCTGTCCCTATGATGGAGCCCTGATGGTAATCCATGGAGCTGAAGTACTGGGCTGATCCACCACTCTGGATGTTCGTGGCCTCGTGTTGAAGGGAAAATCAAAGAAAAATCTCTGCCTCCCACCACCCCCGTCATCTCCATCATCCCCATCACTGTCTCTGGAGTCATCTGAATCTGTCTCATCATCCTCTGACTCCTCCTCATCCACATCCATGGCTGCCCCATCCATATCTGCGGCCTGCTTTACTGGTACCTATCCCTGTATCCCTGCCTGTGTTGGTATCTGTCCCTGTCCCTATGGTTGCTATCGCCCGGCTCGAATAACTGGACCTCCCATCAATGGGGCAGGCTCCTCTGGACTAGTAAACCTAGGAAAGGGATGTGTGTAGAAGTATGCAACATAGTCACCTGTCATCCCTGCATCTGTGACCTCTGGTCGTATAGTCCAATCCTCTGGCTGTAACTCAAGGTACTCCTCTCTGGCTACCTCAATGGTCAAAATAGAACCCCACTCTAGTATATCCTCCTGATGCCTGGCATAGTGTGCCACCCCTTGTGGCATCATCTGTACCCATCCAAACTACCTCAAAACCCTCCAGCCCAGAAATCACTCAATGATAAATGGGGTGTGTCCAATCAAGTATCTGGACCTCGTCACATACAGCAGCTCTATGTCATCTGCATGCCATGGATCGCAATCTACATACGGTCTCGAGATAACCGTATCCAAATCATCTAGTACACGCCGCCAATACTCCAACTTGCCCAGCCTGGGCTGGACAAGAGGCCCGGTGTATGCATAGACATATGGGAACCCCATGGGACAATCCCTCTGAATGTTGGGACACGTGATGGAAAAATGCTCCCATGCAAAAATTTGAAGAAGAGTGACTCCACAGGAGAGACTCTTCCCATTTGTGTATACGACCTAATGAAGATCGTGGTATAGATGGGCAAGCATGCATGAGCCCAATGCATATCTGGTCCCATGGAGAAGCATATCCTCCAAAATCCTCCCCCAACCAACTGATAGTCCCTTTGCCCTATGATCAGGACAAAGGAAACCACCGATCATACCTGCTAGAACTGACGGCAGTGGGGCATATCCTGATAGCATATCCTTCCAAGCAATATCATACCCACCAGCATGAGGATTCTAGAAAACTCACCTCAAAGCATCGGTCCCTCCAATCTCCTTGTGATCATAGATCACAAGCTCTCCAACCATAGGGATACCCAGAATCCTGTAGACATCCTCGGGAGTCATTGTGATCTCTCCTGTCGACAAGTGAAACATGTTATGCTCACTATGCCATCTCTCAGCCAATGCAGTCAACAGTGCCCTATTGACCTGATATTGTGGCATTGCCAGCAACGGACCTAACCCACACTAATGAATGATCCCTAAATCATCCTAGGACAACTATGGAATCATCTCCCACGTCTGAGGGAATTTCTCCCTAAACTGGAGGAGGTTAAATTTCTCCTTTATAATCATACCAAGCACATCAAGATTCAATCAATCAGCAAGGATTATCAAAAGTAAACATCAAGCAAATCATGTCAAATCAACTGAATCATATCAAAATCATCAATCTATCCATCTCTTTGTTTTTTCTTTCTTATCGCAAGGAAAACATATCTATCAAGCCTTTCAATCAGGAAAGCAAATCTATCAAGCCTTTCAATCAGGAAAGCAAATTTATCAGCCTTTTGATCAGGAAAGCAAATCAATCATCTCTATTATTTGTTTTCAAGCACGAAGACAAATTTATCATATTTCATTTTGATGTTTTCAAAAGCATAAAATCAGTTGTCTAATTTAGCAACAATCATCAAACACATGTCAATTTTTCTTCAAAAATTGAAATTCAGCAAAAATCCCTGTATGCACTAAAACAGGTCATCAATGCTCTAAATCATGAATGTGCAACTTTACTCCCTAGATGCACTAAAACAGGTCATCAATGCGCTAAATCATGTATGCACTGTTTTATCTAACCTATGCACTAAAATAGGTCATCAATGCACTAAATCACGTATGCGCTGTTTTATCTAACCTATGTGCTAAAACAGTTATCCTATGCGCTAATTTACCCCATGCGCTAAACTAGCATCTAACCCGACCCTGACTAGCTGGATGCGCTAAAACAGTGATCCTATGCGCGATTTTATCTTATGCGCTAATTTGCAACCCTATGCGCGACTGTTTTCAACCTATGCGCGAGTTTGTATATGCTTACCTATTTCATGGATGTGCTAAAGTTTGGCTCGTATGTGCTAAACTAAATTTTTCTATGCACTAAAACAAAAAATTAAAAATCAAAAATTACGAAAAATCATCAAAAATTTAATTCAAAATTCAAAAGGACGATTGGATTCACTCACCGAAGGTCCATATGCTGCTGGTCTCTGATATCAGCAAGCTCGCTCAAATCAGTGGTGCTCATAATGGATCGGCATTGCTAATATCTCTCTCAGAGCTCCAAAATTCTCAAAAGGTTACTGTTCAAATGAAAGTGACTTGTCACCTTTTTCACCTTTTAAAGGGGTAAAAATGACATTTTACTATGCAAAGTGCTATTTCGAGAGATAAATCACCAAATTTTCTCCAAAATCATCTGAAAATCTTCCAAATCAGCCTCATAACCATTCTCATCATGCGATTCATCTCTCGAGGGGGCATATAGCATCATCAGTTAAATTTTTCAAAATCAAGGGCAAATTCTTTGAAGCAATGCGTAAAACACATCACTTCAAAGAGGGGCAAAATGTACACATCTAAAAATGGTCACAGTTAACCAAACCTGTTAATTAATTAAATATGAATTATTTAATTAATATTCTTAAGTCATCTACATATAAATAAATTTAATTATTTATTTATATTGTTCATTTTCCAATTCTTCTAATTTAATTAAATAAATAAGTTTATTTAATTAATGCTACCTTCCTCTTAATTAATTAAATAGATTTCACAATTTATTTATTTTAATTATCACAAGTTTAAATTCTAAATTTAAATAATATTCTTCATTTCACATTTAATTAAATATTTTTAATATTTAATTAAAACACTTTCTAAATTCTTCACTCTTCTCAATACTTAAATATTTTCGAATATTTAATAAAAAGTTTTTTCTCTTCTCACATAATTAAATATTTTCAATATTTAATTAAAACCTTTTCATTTCTCACACATAAATAAATATTTATTTATTTAAATTATGAAAGACACCTTTCAATTGTCTCTTCATTCTCCATCCGTCTTTTAAAATTCCATTGTCTTTTCAAATTCTCGATCTCTCACCGTTCATTTTAACAGGTTTGAACTCAAACGTCGATCTTGGCCAATTGACTACCTTCAAAAATCTATAAATACAACCCTCTTATGAGTGGGAAAGGACCTCGAATCTTAGATTTTCATGCGTAGTTATTATAGTCGCATTTTAACATTTATAGCATTTCAATTTCATAGCTTAAATCTTTTAGCAATGCACATGTATTTTCATTAATCTCATTCTCTCAAGCTGCCATTCTACAAGCTGCTGTTTAAAACAACTGAGAGCAAGCATCTTAAAACGAATCCTTGGAGATAGAGGACAATGGGACGAATTTGAAGGAGTTGCTTGTGTTTAAAGTTTGCATTTTGCTTTCTTTAATTTAGTTTATTTAATCTAATGTTTCATTGGTGTATTAGTTTAGATTCATTTTGATTTGCACATTCTAACGTACATAACACCATTCAAAAATAAGGAAGTAAAGTAGTTCTTGGAGAAATTTTATATTCAAAATAGGTTCTCTACACTGTATTATCCACAATCCAATGGTCAAGCAGAAGCATCTAATAAAACTCTTGAACTCATTCTTCGTAAAATGGTTAATAAAACATGGTAAGGATTGGCATATTCAATTAGCATATGCTTTGTGGGATTATCGCATGATTTTTTGTACGGCGACGGGAATGTCGCCTTATAACCTCATGTATGGCGCCGAAGCTATCATGCCTTTAGATTTGGAAATTTCATCCTTGTAGGTCTCCCTTAGAGGGTTAATTGACGATGAAGCCTATCGTATCAACCACTTACATCAACTAGAGATGCTCGACGAGTGTTGTGTACAGGCCCTTGATCATCTCAAGGCTTATCAACAGTTGTTATCCAGACAATATAACCAAAATGTGCTTCCTATGACCTTTAAGCTAGGAGACTTGGGTTTATGTCAAAACTAGCGAAATATAAATGCACCACCTAATTTGAAAGGGAAATTCAGTCCTAACTAGTTAGGTCCTTACATTGTGATTTATGTGTATGGTTCGGGTGCCTATGGATTATCATCTATGGATGGAACACCTTTAAAAGAACCCATCAATGTGATGCATCTTTGTCAATATTATGTGTAGTGTTATAATGTGTCACATGTGTGGTGTTCTCCCTAAAAGGTAGTAATAATGCATATTTTGACATTTCTCATTCTCACATTATAATTTTTTTGTGTATGTGACGTGACCATGTGCGTGTGCATAAAATAAAAACATTACATACTATGTCTCAATATGCTATGTATCCATACATCACATTATATCTTTTAAGGTGATTAGATCATCAGTATATTTAATTAACATGTAACCAAACGTGTTTATTAAATCATGATTAGCATCTAATGAAAACATACATGCGTATAAGCAGATAACATCAATAAGTATGAACATACATGAAAATAGAAAACATACACATAAGCAAAGCCATGATACTAAAACAAATGTATATATATATATGTCCATGTATAAATCAAATGTCATATACATGTACCAGGCCACTGCTATAAAAAATGAGTGGTTGCTGAATATATGTCTATACAGAAAATCTATAAATATGTATATATGTGTATGTGAATACAAAAATGATATACAAATAGAAGGACCCCTATCCCTGTGGCGCATGGCTTTCTGAGCCCTCTGGCTCTGGCGATTTCTTTGGTGCTCTCGGAGGAGGTTGCATCGTGGTAGAAGAACAGGATCGGTGTGAACGTGACACCCACATGGCTATTTGTATCCCTCTAAGCTCAACTGTAGCGAACATATGCCCATCTTCACCTGCACCAGCTCCTATTAAAGTTGTTGGACATTTGTCAGGATCATGGCTGACGACTGCACGTTGAGGTCATCGATGCAGCTTTGAAGGGCATCATTTACCTGCTCGAAAACCTCAGCCCTCATCAATGCCATGTCTTGATCAGTGAGCATTGTCGGCAACTCCCCTGATAGTTGATCACGCTAACCTTGAAGAGTTGTCAGCTCTATAATAAGTTGCATGATCCCCGCACCTCGCTCCTTGTAGGCGGTCCTCAAGCATGCTATCAGCTCAAAAGTGGGGTCATGCCTCCCTGCTGATACCGGTCGGTAGGCCTTGAGAACTATCGCCTAGATAGGCACAATAGGGGCCACCTTTGAAATACACTGAGTTATGAGCCCAATCCATCCCTGTACATCCTTTGCAACCACAAAGAGAGAAACATAAATCAGTATCACATGGCATATGTACATATATCGTAAGCTGAAAAATCCAAAAAAGCATAGAAGTATAAACATGTACTATGTATACCTAGATCCCCTTGTAGCCATGAGGGATCGAGGTGTGGGTCGATGTTGGGTCTTGCATCATCGACATTGGCAGCCAACCTCGGTGATGCTAGGGTTGCTACTATTGGGGCAATGGAAATTGGTGGCACTAATGAGATGGGCGTAGCCATGAGGGGATCTGACCTCCTCCACTGCGTTGGCCTCATAGGTGTCGCCTCCTCCTGTGCCTGCTCCTCCTCTGTGTTGCCCTACTGGTGACCTCTCCTTCTGTCCTACAGGGGTGGGTGGGGCAAGTCCTCCTATGGATGAGGGTCCCCTCTTGGGGCACCCTTGCCAAAAATTGGAGCTGATCGATGCCTCTCCCACCACCGTGCAAAATCCACTACCACCCCGACATTGTTTGTCGTTGCCATGACCAAAAAATCATGGTTGGGCTCATTGTTGCCTAAGGGGATGATGTCTGTGATAGTGGGGCGAGGGCAATCTCCTACCCTCACTGCACTCCAGTGTGCCCTGGTGTAGGTGGGCACGTCTGGCGGGATGGTCTAAATATGGCCATGTTGTCGCATGACCCGACTCTAGTAGTATGGAACAATCACAAAATCGCGGCGACCTACCAAATAACGGTCCCGCTGCAGGTTCCTTAGGAACCTGTCATCATTGACCCACTTGAAATATCGATAGGGCCTCCACTTGACCTCTCCCACGACAACAATATCAAAATATAGCCACCAAAACTGTAAATCTCCAAAATTCCACTGGCCTTTCATGTCATACTAGTGGGCCATGGGAACCTGATACGACCGTCATTGTGGAAAACCAACTAGTTGGGTGCACATGGTGTGGGTGAAATCCCACACTTGCAAAAGTGTGCACGTTGTGAGACTGCAATACTCATAGTACATGTACTGCTTGATCTCCTGGTAAAGGTGCGCCAACATGTTGTGCCCCCAAGAAAAAATAGTCTAATGCTATACCATATCTCTAATGGTATGGATGAGGCCCCGGTGAAGGTACGATGCCACTGTGAAGGTGTGAGCCTCGCCCATCTATGGTGATGCAGAACGTAACTGTGACAACCATCACACGACATAGCAATGACATCATGGTCCTCACCTGGTCATACCAGTGCATATAAATATGGCCCGTGTCGTTGCCACCGTGTGTCCTCCCCGTGCAGTAGAGGATGCCCTCGCTCCGCTCCCGCATCGATTGGGTGTCGTCTATGGCCACCCACCGTCCATTGATGGACAACTCGAGGATCTAATAGATGTCCTCAAGTGTGACGGTCATCTCCCCACAAGGTAGTTCGAAAGATGACGTAGTAGCATCCCACTGCTCCATCAGGGTGGTGAACATCCTCTTGTGGTATCTCATCTTTGGCATGGTGAACACGTGCCAGAGACCGACCCGCTCCAAATGTGTGATCTCGTCCTGTGAGAGGCGATCCCTCTACTCGCAAATGAGTTGGAATGCTCACCCTCCCAGATGCTCCCAGATATATGGGTACTCTTGCAAAATTAAAAATAAATTAAGTCAGTAACATCCACATCCATCATGAAAACATGCAAAAATAGCTTAAGGACATATGCATGTTTTGCAGATGTTTATGCATTGCGCACACATCCCAAATCGCCATGGTCGCCCTAAGAATGCCAACACGAACCCGAGACTACAACACATGTTGTAGATGACAGCGCGTATTGCGAACATGCATGTGAAATTTGGATGCACGTGCACCTCAACAAGTGGAAATGTGCAAAAAAATAACTAAATTACACAAAAAATGAGGCTTACAAGCCTACTTGGTCCACCTCGTGACTCTTAGTGATGTCCTCGCATAGCTGCTCCAACCTCGGTGCCTCATACTCTCTCTTGCTCGAAATTTTGCTGACTTTTCTCTCACAAAATTCAAAAAAATTCTTGCAATGTATAGTGAAAATAACCCTTCTAGGGGCCCACCTAGGTATATATAGGCCCCCGGGGCCCATTTTTCCTAGAGATTGTGGCTCCCCGGTTTCTCCTGACTTTACCCCACCACACTGGGGGCAAACTCAGGAGGGGGCATATAGTCACCTTTTGATCACATTTTCCCCTGAATCAATGACATTTTCTTGATCATTCTTCTCTCTGTAGTAGTTTCTTTTGATTTTTTGAAACTGACTCAAAAAATTTAGTTTTGTAGGATATAGTTTTGGACGATCTTTCATGACCATTGTGTTGCTATTTTTTGAACTCATAATCTTGGGGCACCCTCAGTACCGGTTAGATCAACCTCGGTGACCTCTGTGGTCCCCCTTTCTTGGCATGCGATTCCGTAAAATTCAAAATTTGAGTGAAATTTTTCTTCTCTACTTTAGTGAGGCTGATTTTTTCCAAAATCGAGCCAACTAAAGTGGGGGAAAAATGTAATGTTGTAGAATTACACCTAGGGGCAATTCCACATTTTTGCATCTTGCATAGCATTTATGACACCCTAAAAAATTTAATGGAAAATCCCATGAGTCAGAATTTCATGATTCTGACTCCATGTGGACACATGGCGAAATGACACAAGCCTAACAAGGCGTTTACCAAAAATCTAGGCTTTAGACGCCTGTGCGACACACTAGTGTCCTAGTGGTTTTCTGAGTTTGAAATGATGAATCTAGAATCCTGACCCTTCCGACACGTGTCCTGGCGGTTAGGTTTCGGAGGTAACGGCTTTGTGCCACCCTTGCATGCATGAAAACCACCTTTTGGCTCTCATTTTGGGGTTGGGAAGCTATTAGTTGAAGCACCATACAACTTGCTCTAGTCTTGGGTAAGCTCCATCCTTGAATAGAAGCACTCCTACAGGTGAAGCCATGCCAGACCGAGGTGCCTCTAGCAGCTACAGCTCTCGAACAAGCACTAGTGATGCACCCATGTGCTTTGAAGAGAGTCTTGACCCATGGGTAACGCTCTCTCTCTCTCCCTATCACTCTTTCTTATTTTGTCCATTTACTACTTTGTGGTGCAGGCTCTACTTTGAAGCCGGTTTTTCTTTCACAACGCACTTCGTTTATTTTATCTACAATCCTTTCCAAACCTGGCTATTCATGGAGGTGGGAACATCAAAATGGGGGTTTAAGAGAGGAAGACCCCTATACAACCCCCAACCTTTTTCCCTTGATCTTTTGTGTGCAAGTTACAAAGTGAAGCTTGGAGCAATGATTCAGATGCACTGCAAAAGGTAATCTTGTTTCAAGTTCCTTAGTGTTTTTCGATTAGATTCTAGCTTTATGTTTGATCCTTTGGCCTCACATGCCTTTGACCCGAGCTTAGAGGCAAGATTCAATTTTACCCGCTTGAGCTCATGAGTTCCTCGCAGCTTAGGACGCCAATGCGTCTTTTAGATGAGAATGTGCCACGCTGGCATCCTAAAACTGCATTGATGTCCTTTGGCCGAGAGCTCTCCAACCAGAGGTAGAAATCTCGAAGTCTTACTCTCTTGGAGTTTGAGATAACTTTTCTATTTTCCTTTATAGTTTTTTCAACTCGTTCAAGTTGAGGTGTATAAGGGCAGTTCATTCCCTGGTGATCTCTTGAGAATAAAGAGACCTGTGTGCAACGAATCCATCTTATATCACACTCCTATATAGGTAAACAAGTACTTGAGACCCTAATGGTCGGACCTCAACTCAAAAAATTTCCCCAACAGATAATGTTGCCACATCTACAATGTATGCATGATTTTTACAAGCTCAAGATCATGGGGTGCATAGTTCTGCTCATAGGTTTTCAAATTCTTGGACTCATAAGCAATAACTTGTCCATCTTGAATAATTACTCCACCTAATCCATCTCCTGAGGCATTAGTGATGACTACGAATATCCCCTCTAGGTCAGGAACTTTGAAAATTGGTGTCGAAGTCAACTTTTCCTTCAATAGGTCAAATGCCTCTTGACATTTTCCGCCCATTCAAACCTCTTACCCTTTCTTTGAAGAGAAGTAATGGGATATAAAATTCTTGAGAAATTAGCCATGAACTTCCTATAATATCTCGCAAATCCTATAAAACTCTAGACTTCTTGCATGTTTTTCGATGCAAGCCACTCTAAAATAAATTTAACATTTGTAGTATCCATCACAATTCCTTTTTCGAGATTATATGGCCCAAATACTGTAATTCCTTCTAGAAGAACATACACTTCGATATCTTCCCATACAACTTATGTTCCCTTAACCATTGAAGGAGAAACTGAAAATGTTGCAGGTGCTCTTCCTCATTTGTAGAATATATGAATATGTCATTGAGGAAGACGAGAAAAAACTTATCCATGTAGTCCCTGAATACATTGTTCATCAATTTCATGAATGTTGCAAGTGCATTCACCAGTCCAAATGAAAGAATTGTAAACTCGTAGTGCTCATACCTAGTTATGAAAGTTATTTTGTTGATGTCCTCATCTTTGAGCCTCAACTGATGATACCTAGATCACAAATTGATCTTAAAGAAAATTGTTTCCCCACGCATTTGATTGAAGAGATCATTTATACATGGAAACATATAATTTTTTTTAAGATTATTTTATTAATCATGTTTTAATCCATGCACAAGCGGAGTGTCATATTTCTTATTAACAAATATCATTGATGCTCCCCAAGGTGAAACACTAGGTCTTATCAACCCTTTTTCTAGCAGTTCCTACAATTGCTCTTTCAATTTTGTGGTTGTCATCCAATAAGGAGCTTTGGATATTGGATTTGATCCCAATATGATATTAGTAGATAAATTGAAGGCTCTTTTGGGAGGTAACCCAGGCAATTCCTCTAGGAATACGTCCTCAAAGTTTCAAATAAATGTATACTTTTCCATGTCTAATCTTTCTTGATCCATAGATTATTTGTCTCCCACCTCATAGAATTTATGGGACTCATAGAACATCAAATCATCCTAGAAGATGAACTCTTCATTATCCTTTGGTTCTTCTTCTTCCTTCATTTTAACTGCAAAGAGTCAACATCGCCTTTTCTTAGCCCTTTTTATCTGCATAGTGGATATTTACCTTATTTGACCTCTCTAGAAGTTCCTTGTAGGAATACTCTATTTCCTAGGTCATCTAAACATTCTACTACCTTGGCAAAAAAGTCCTCCTTAGCTCTATGCCTCCGTAACCAATTGATCCTTAGGATGACATTATAGGAACCTAAGGCGCTACATAAAGGTTAACCTCTATTGAAAAACTTGGCAACGATATTTTTCATTACAAAAGCTAGTGTAGAGACCGATTTTGGGTGTATGAGCTCTGCTAGGGTTTTCTTGTGTCTGTGGTCATTCTTGGCCCCTCTTGCATCATACTGCACTCTCTACGTAGGAATTATTTATTTTCCTATGTGTATGACTACATTTACTACAATTTTTTTGTTTGAATATGCCTTCAACCGGATCTAACCCAACAGTTCTTGCTAGTGTTGGCAGTTCAACGACTCTACTCAATGGCTCTTCCACCGAACAAATGACCTCAAATTCTTTTTCCAAAAGTGTTCCACGAGGTAAGTCTTTTGACTCCCCGGCTGATGTTGTTTTTCCTTTGCCTAAATTTGATTCTACTTATCAATGGATTGAAAAGCATACCCCTATCAGGTATTTTGTTGGGAGGACTCCCCCTGAAAGTGTGCTCAAAGAATGGGTTAGTAAGGCTTGGGTCTCTCATGGGGTCTTCCTTGATATGGTCCAAAATTTAACTGAGGGATTTTTTCTTTTTCGCTTTGTGGAAGTTAGTCATGTCCAGGCAATCTTGGAGCATGGTCCATGGTATGTTAGGTCTTCTTTGTTGGTTTTCCAATCGTGGACCTGAGATTTCGCTGTCTTAGATGACACCAAGTTGCGGGTCTCAGTCTAGATTGAATTCCCAAGTTTACCCTTGCCTTGTGTGCCTTTTTTGAGTCATATTGCTTTCTCTCTAGGGAAGGTTATTTGCATTGAGTTTGATAGATTTTTCTAGGCACGTCCCCAAAAATGGGTATGTGTTGAAGTGGAACTTTCTCAAGATTTGAAAGAGTGCATTGATATTCAAATAGGCAATTTCTGGCATACCCAGAAAGTTACTTTAATCTACCGAACACGTGCTATAGATGTCAATCCACATAACACAAGATCAAGGGCTACCCTCTGGAAATGCCTCATACTCCTTCTCTGCCATGGGACTTTGAAAAGCCTGAATTTTTTGAAAAATGGACCATGGTTACAAATCGTAAGAAAAAATCCAGCGGCTCTAGGTTGGTTCCCAAAGGCCCCGAGCCTACTAAATTTGTTTCAAACCCTTCAATGAAGGGGAAAGAGACCTCGACAGGGCCTGATAATTCGGCGATGCAACCCAGGCTGAAAGCTACGCCTCAACCTATTGTTGTTATAATAGCTTAGTCGAAAATCTCTCCTCCTATGCCAAGAGCCCAATGATGATCTCATAGTCCTTCGCCTCCATTAGAGGAAGGAGAATATGTGCAGGAGAAAAGGATAATTTCTTCTTTGTCTATTCAAATTGACTCAATTCCACCTGAATTTTGGTAGAATCATTTCTCCACATTGAATGAGGAGGAACCGGACTCCGACGATATGGAGGAGTTTCACCTATGAATTTCCTCTCTTGGAATGTTCAAGGTCTAATAGACCTCTCCAAAAAGTATTATGTTTGGGATAATTTGCAGAAGTATAATGGTATTGAAGTGCTTTGTCTTGAAGAAGTTAAAAATTTTGGTTTTTTGCTTGCTTCAGCGTGTCGCTCTATTTGGCCAGCCAGCCATATGTTTTGTATGGCTCATGATGTTGGGTGTGGTGGAGTTGTCATTCTTTTGTCTCCTAGGTAGTACTCTTGTGTTGTTGATCATGGGTCTGACCCCACACATCGGCTTGTTTGGATCCTTCTCAATATTAATAATCACTCTTTTGGGATTATTAATATTTATGCCTCTAATGATACTATCGAATGCTCCTTTCTTTGGCATTGGATTGTAGATTCGTTATTAGTTGCCACTTGGCTTCTATGTGGGGATTTCAATATGGTTGAGATGGTGTACAATAAGGATGGTATTTTTCCATTCATATGGGTTGTTGGCGAAAGGGAGGCATGGTTTTACATGCATAATCAATTGGGACTCTTTGATCCCAATATTGGTCGCCACCATTCTCATTCCCTCTAGCACACTTGGTGTAATTTCAAATCTGGTCCTGATAGGATCTTTAAATTCCTTGATCGTGCAATGATTTTGGTTCAATATTTCTTTTCATTTGACATCTCTTCACTTCCGGTTAAACCATTAGTGGATGTCACTCTATTTGACCATCTCCCTATTTCTTTTCGCATTGAATGGGAGATAAGATAGTCTTGGGATTGTAAAATGTAGTTCTTCTTGAACACATCTCTGCTTTCTCATCAGCCCATGTTGGCCCACATTCGCAGAGTCTGGAATTTAGAGTGCCAACCAACTCAATCTAACGGTTGGATTAATTGGTGGAATGATGCTATCACTTGCACGACTAGGTTTCTCCGCATTTATGAGTGCCAACTAGCCATTTTCCATCAACAATCTTATGAGGTGACCACTGTCGACTTGCGCACGGCTACCGAGGCTCTTGTAGCTAACCCTTTCTCCCCACCTTTGCAAGTCAGGTTGGAAGAGTTAAGGTACAAAAAGCAAGTTGTAGATAATTATGCTGCCAGAGGTGCGCAAATTAAAGCCAGGTTGCACTGGTTAAAATTTTGTGGTCGTGCCTCTAAGGAATTTTTTCTGGCCTTGCATGCTAGGCACTTCTCTTTTAGCATTAAAAAAATCAAAGATGGGCTCTAGGTCCTTTCTTATCTACCTAATATTCTCCAGCCCTTTGTTAGGCACTATGAGTAAGTTTTCACTGCCTAAGAGTACACGTTGGACCACCAACAAGCCCTACAAAGGTGCATTGTGGTGGTGTCGACTAGGCTTTCCTCTGCTCAAAAAGCCTTCTGTGAGTAGTTGCTCATGGTTGACGACTTGAAGGAAGTCATATTTTCTATGGTGGATGACAAGGCCCCAGGGGTCGATGGCTTCTCATGTGAATTCTACAAGTCCCTTTGGGACTGTATCGACCATGACCTTCATAAAGTCTCTCTTGAAGCTTTTCATTCAAAAACTATGGGAAATATTATAAACAAGGGAAATATCAAATTCATACCTAAGCATGGAGATCCTAAAGATATTTTCAATTGGTAGCCTATCACGCTCCTTAATGTCTCCTACAAAATCATTGCTAAGGCCCTGGCTCTGAAAATTCATTATCTCCTACCTCTGATTGTGCGCCCAGAGTAGACTGGATTTATCAAATCCCGATTTATTCTTGATAATATCATTGTTGTTTGGGAGAGAATGGATTGGGCTAGGCGCTCCAGCCAGAAAATCCTCTTTCTCAAAATTGATTTTGCTAAGGCCTATGATCGCATAGAATGGCCCTTTATTCTTGCCATGTTGCAATCTTTGGGATTTGGCCCTAATTTTATGCAGGTCATCCAAATGCTTTTCTCAGATACCTTTTCTTGCATCACCATCAGTGGCCACCAATCCTCCTCTTTTGGTCTTTTCCGCTCTATTCGGCAAGGATGTCCTCTTGCTCCTTCGCTATATGTGCTTGTTGTCAAAGGATTTGCCTATCTTTTGGCCAATATTGTTTCCCACCAAAGGGTTTGGGGCATTGCCTTGCCCAACTCCGAGTCTCAGCTTGTTAATGGCCATTTTACCGATGACTCTTTCCTCATTCTCTTGGAGGAAGAAGACAATATTACGATGGCTCTCGAGTGCCTTGACATGTTCTATGAGGCCTCTGGTTCTACCATTCAATAGCACAAGACTCTTTGTTACAGGTAATCTTTCTTGCCCACTCCCCACTGGTTACAGTATTATGGGTGGAAGTGGATTGGGCTAGGGGAAATATTTTGATTTTTGGGCATTCCCTTCGCCTTTCAGGCTTCTCTGGATGAGTTATGGCAAGCTGTTCTTTCCAGAATTGAACAAAAGTTGTCCTACTGGATAACCAAGCCTTTATCTTTGGCTGGAAAAATTCAAGTTTGTTCAAAGGTTTTGGCTACTACTCATGTGTATTATTCCTCTTGTTGGGCTCCCTCGAAAGTTTCTTATACTAGACTTGAGAAGCTTCTTCGTGACTTTTTGTGGGCTTCTGCGGAGTCCCATAGAGGGTTTCACCAGGTGGCATGGGAATTCTACTACCTTCCCAGAGACTTTGGAGGGCTTGGTTTTCTTTCCACCCAAAGACAAGGGATTGTCTTGTGTGTCAAATGGGTTATTAGAGCCCTATCTGGAGATGAAGATTGGAAAATTCTCCTCAAACATTGTATTCAGTCAGGCTTTCCTACCAACAGACCTTCTTGGAAGGGGATTGGCTTTCAAACCCTTCTGGTCATGAAGGAACTAGTTCAAATCGTGGGCACTTTTGTGGCCAAGAGCATGTGGAAAGCCTGGGAGGCTATTAAGCCTTAGCTTCGTTGGGCCGGCTTTGGCTTCCGTGATGGGCTCTCTCTCAATCAATAGAAGGTGTTGTGGTAAGCTCTTTTTGCCAATAATGGTCAACCTTTGGCCAAGTCTCCTCGGCTTAAGGCTCTAAGATTCCGTAAGAAAGACATTCAACCCTTGTAGCAATTATTTCACAGACCCACAATGTGCATTATGCCTTGGGAGGACTTTTGGGCACTTTATAGACTTCAAAACCAGGACCATGATACCTTTGATGGTCTGGTGAATGCTATTCCTGTAGAATGTTTGCATAAGGTGGTGATTCATGGGTCCAAGCCCTGGTGGAAGGACTGGAAGTGGTACCCAGACACCCCTTTCAGAAACTACAAGCCAAGACTTGGCTATATGTGGCTTTCGCCACATTTTCCTATGATTGACAGTCTTAACCAGAGATGGCTTCTTCAATCTTCTGCTCATGTCTAGCATAAAATATTCTCTACCATTTGGTTTGCAAGTGTTGAGCCAAATCTCGCCCACTTCGCCTGGTGTATTCTTTTCCAAGGATTGCCTATGGGGACTCGACTCATGCATTTAGGGGTTCAGGACCCTTGGTGCCCTTTTTGTAGGCAAGCTGGGTCTTTTAAGCATCTCTTCTGGTTTTGTACCAGAGCTCAATAGTTTTGGACTTGGATCCATGATTTCTTTCAGCCTTTCAGGCCGAAGCCCTTCTCCTGGCATATGGTTTTGTTGGGTGACTTGCCCAGACTTCCGACCAAGTATACCCAACTTTGGCCCACTTTTAGGGTGGAAATCCTCTTCAATATTTGGAAAGATAGAAATACCTACATTTTCACTCACACTCAAATGGATAAAAATGTTTATTTGTATTCTAAAGCTATTATTTGTTCTAATGTGCTTCTGCAGATTCAAGTTCAAGCGAACAAAGTTGCACTTGAGGTTGCTCACCTCCAGGTGCTCTTGGACCACTGGGGAAATGCCCCATGTACTGTTGCTCAGGTGCCTGGCTCACCCTCCTCTTCTCATGGCTGGTCACCCTCTCAGGGCCGATAGAGGAGTGGCTCTACTCATCCCCGCTCTCAGCCTCCTTCTCTGTGTGGCTCCCACCCTCCTTGGTGCTCTCGCACTCCTCCCTCTCGGGCCAGCTAGGGGTGGCCCTCTGGAGGTGTTGTGAGGAGCGGTAGTGGTGGCACTATGTGGCCCTCTAATACCACTCCTGGTGGTGGCTTTGGTTGGCTTGGTAGCATCTCTTGTTGGCCGAGCTCTAATAAGACTTTCCCGCACTTGGCACTTGCTATCTCGCCATAGCGCGAGGAAGATAAAGATAAATGAAAGGAAAATGATGATGGTTGGGGTTTTCCTCCTAACGTTACTCCTGACCCCACTGATGTATGGGGAAAGAAAACTGACGAAAGAGATCCTCCTGGCTCTACTGGCACTACTCTGGCCGCTTGATGGCCATTTATTTTCTTGCTGTTAGTTTGGACTTTTGGGCTTGGCCCATGTAATTCTATTTTTTTGATTTTCTGGGCTTAGCCCATGTGACTCTCAAGGTGTGTCTTCTTACCACCCATACTTTTTTTGTGAATATGTATCTTATCTTTTTATATTAATATAAATATCTACCTATTCATCAAAAAAACTTGGAAACTCAACCCTAGCTTCAAACAAGCACTACTCTACCTGAGCTCTTGACTGGTTTGCATATTTAACAGACCAAGAATTTTATGTGTACCCAAGTTTTCTAAATATTTTGCTTAATAATCTAGGAGAAATAAAACTTTTCATTGCACTAGTATCAACTAAAACTATAATAGATACTCCACACAAAATACTTGGAGTTTGATTTGGTATTCTACCTAATGGTTATCCAAGGTTGTATATATCCTCTATTGGAAAGTAGCTTGTTGCATCAATAAAGTGTTTCCTCATGGTTGAGGGCCTAGTTCCTTGCTAGGGCATTGATTTGTATAGTGGTCATCATCACAAGAAAAAGATCCTCTTGGAGGACCTCACCTTTTTGAAGGCTTTCTTGCATTATCCCCATTTCTCTTTCCATTATTGTTATTGCCATTCCTTATGCCCCCTCTGGACCCATTTTGGTTCCCATGAGATCACTTGTCACCTTTCTTATGGAAGTCTTTCTTGTCACTCCTTCTCTTGAAAGGTTTAGAAGATTGGGACTAGTTATACTTCTTGCGATTTCTTTCTCTGTATGTAGACATGGTTTTGAGCCTTTTCTCCTACTTAATGGCCTTCTCATATACCTGATCCATTGTGGTAGGACCATGTACATCCGACTCTCCACCAATTTGAGCATTCAAACCCATAATGAACTTTCTAATTCTAAACCTCACACCTTTTTGGTACTGATGGACATACTTCAGAAGGCATGTGAACTTTTCCTAGTATTCATTCGTAGAAGAATCTTCGTGTCTTAGATTTTGAAAATCCATGAGCTTTTAGTTGAAGTATAATTTTCATAACCACCTTTTCCTAAAGATGGCTACAAATTCATCCCATGTCAGCTTCAAAGAATTCAAACCTAACTCCATTTTCTTTTGCATCCACCACGTGTATGCTTCCCTTGCTAATTGATAAGCTCCCCATACTGCCTTAGTCACTTCAGAGTAATTTATAATTTCAAAGAACTTCTCCATTTTGGTGAGCCATGCCTCTGCAACACTGCGCTCACTATACCATCAAATTTTGTGGGTGATTTTCTTCATATCCCTAGATAATTCTTTGGCTAATTGATTTATTTTTGTAGCATTTGACCTGGACTCTGATTGGGTTTCCCCATGCTCATTTTGAGTAGTGTGAACATGGAGATTTTCATTTTCACCTTAAAAGGTGGGTTCTTTTCCAGTGCTACCCCTCACTTCACCCTCTAAGTTATTTATCCTTTCTCTTGTCTCTTGCAACATGGTGAGAATTTGATCTAGTTTAGCCTCTGAATTTTTAGAAGGTTGTCCCACTTCCTCACTTTTCTCTTGATTACTCTTGGCTTGAACCATTTTGGACTTAGACTTCACCTAAAGTTTCCAGTTTAAAAGTTTTTAATTAGTTTCCATTTATCGCATTTATTCATACAAATTCAAATAATTTTCTACACATTCCATTATAAGTTAAAGAAAGATATTTTGACACATTCTTTCAAACTTCCTTTTGTTATCTCAAATATGGATACATAGCATCCTCATTAATTGCAAGATTTTATCATAAAATGATTATTCGTTGTAGACAATAGGGGTATATCCCTCAGATTTATTATAGCTTATTACTATAATCTCGGGTAGTGGATACAATCACAGGTGCTCTCCCAACCCTTCAGGATTGTTTAAAGAATTAGTGATACTGCATTCATTGGGCATGTTCCTAGAAGGAGATGGTTTGTTGGACTCGACTAAAGGTATGTGTGTTATCGCCTTGGATGCCTCTTTCAATTCCTTTTTTTCTTGTTTAACATGTTTTACAACTTCATTGAAGGTTTCACCATCGCCAAGCTATGCCTCTCCATTAAAATTATTTCCCTCAGTGGTTTTTATTAAAGTCTCTCGCTCTTTCTTGGCCTTGAGATACCTTTAGTTTCCAGCTACAAATTTCCTGGTAGTCATCTTAGTTCTTTCCATTCTGGTCCATAAGAACCCAAACATTATCCATTGTAAATGTTGGAATTTAAGCTTAAGTGGTGATCTCATAGGTCCATGTGTTGAACCCAGTAACTCTAATACCATATGTAACAACCACCTCCTTCTACAAGGAATTTACTTGGTTTTATTTACCATACAATAATGACTAACATAATTAGTCAAATGTCATATAATTTTATTTTATTTTCAATAACTGAAAATACAACTTGTACCTAAGAGTCTCATTGTACTCCTCCATGGGTTTAAAAAAGGGGGTGAATATGAACCTATCAAATAGACCCCACAACTCTTCATTTTATTTAAGAGTGTCACAATTCCCAAGTTCAATCCTTTTCCTGAGGCCCCCATAATTTCTTCCCCACCCAAACAATCTTTGTGAAGCAACAGGTAATCTTCTCCTAAGCCTCTATCGTCAGACAAGGAAATCACAGGCAAAGTGAGCTCTTTAGCATTTATGCTAAAACTAGAGGTTTTCATTTGGGGTTTTAGATTGAACTCACCATCAATTATGGTAGTGTGACTGAAAAATTAGTATGGGTTGACTACACTTGATCCATGAAGAAACGAAGCATAATTATGCCACTAAACATCAATCCAATGAGATCAATCAAATGAAAACTAAAGTAAGCATCCATTAAAACTTAACATATTAAACTACGAAAGCTTAAAAAATACCTATTCTAATCAATTGAAACTTATCGGGGGAGTGGTGTTGCATTCATGTGGAATGGCGACCATTTCCCAATCCTGTGGATAAATGAGCTTGTTTCGATCGATTCTATTGAAGAGAATCGATAGAACCGATGATAGATGTGTGATTAAACATGATTTAAATGCTAAACTAACATGATGCAAGCTATTTTAACATTATTTATGCTAAGATAATCAAGATGTGTGAGTGCAAAGCTAATCTAAATGGATTTTAAACTAAAAAGATCGAATCCCTAATTACAAGACATACTATATGTATGCATCTATGTTATTATGGAAGCCATTAATGGAAGCTAAGTTAATATGCAAGTAATTAAGCTAAAAAGATGCTAAATAAGTGCTAGATATGAGTGCAAGTGAAAGTGATTTTAACAGCATAAGTTTGCTCTTAAAAGGTGGATCCATTTGTCTCCAAATAGTGACCTATTTATAGGAGGACAACTGAGAAATGAAGGGTTGATATTAAAAAGGTTAATCAATGGTCAAAATTGGAGGAAAGATGAAACATGGATCATGGATTCTCATCAATGGATGAGAATCAATGATCACATGGATCAAGGAAAGAATCAAGGGTCCATATTCTTCCAAACAAACACATTCAAAACTTGCACAAGAAGTCTTGTAAGTTTGTTATGAAGGAGAATATTCCTTTTTTCAAATGAGTGAGAAAAGAGAATATTCTTTGGAATATTCTCATGGGTGAGGGAAATGGATATTTAGAAAATTAAAACAAAGTTTTAATGTGAAAAAGGGGAAGGAATATTCCATGGGAATGTGTAAAGGAGGAATATTCCCTTGCAAGTGGGGGGATTAGATTTATTAGTAATTTGACAATTAAATAAAGTTTCAATTATGCAAATCAAGGGAATAAGGATATTCATTAAATAATTTATTTATTTAATGGAAAGGGGAAGTGATATGATATTTAATTAAATAACTTAGGGTTATTTAATTAAATAACTTAGGGTTATTTAATTAAATAAGAGGACTTTAGGGATTAAATTAAATAATTTGATTTATTCAATTTATTCAATTTAATACGATGAAATGTTAGCATGAAAGGGGATGAATTAACCTAATTAGGTCAATTAGATTAATAGATGAAAATGAGGCAATTAATTAAATAGCTAGAATAATTTAATCAATTAAGTGAAAAGAGGATGGGTTTTAGGACAAAATGATGTTAGTTAGCCAATTTTATAATGTTGAAAAGATTTGATAAATCTTTTACAGTCATCCATAATGTCTCTCAACTCCCAAGGAACATTAGCATTCTCCTTAAAGTGATCAATGATTAATTTAGAATCCCCTTCAATTATGACCATAGTATAGCCTTTCTCCTTCATACAGTTTAATCTAGCCCAAACAACCATTGCCTCAACAACATTATGAGAGGTAGTTCCCAGGAATTTTCTATAGCCTTCTATAAGGATCCCCTGGTCATTTCTTATAACTCCTCCCACTCCAGCTAATCCCGAATTATCTTTAGAGAAGCCATCAAAGTTGCATTTGATCCATTCAATATCTTGAGGAGACTAGACCATACTTTTCTTGATAAGTTGTTTATTCTAGTTGCAATTTGTTAGGCCCTTCTTTAAACCCCATAATTTCTTTATTTTGATTTCTTTGTAAGTAGGTATGTGCTTAGACTATGCATAAATCCTTGCATTAATGTTCTCCTGAATCTGGTATCTTATGGCTAGGAAAGTATCTTTGTTGTTTTTGGTTGTTTCCTTGAAAATTCTATTATTTCGTTCTTTTTATTGCCCCCATGCTATAAGAGGAGGAACTTGTCTCCAGAGGTTAGCAATTATATTGTGAGAGTAAGGAAAAACATTCTAACTTTCTAGAAACAATTTAATTCAAGAAGGAAAAACCCATTCAGTCAAAAGTAAAGCTAGAAAGAAAGACCACACCTCTCTAGAGCAAGAGCAGTGAAACATGTGTATCATTGACTCCTTAGCTTCATTTCAAAGATAAAATTTGTTGACAAATTGGAACCCTCTACTATGTAGGTTGTTTATAGTAAGGATCTCGCCTTTAGCAACCACCCACCAGAAGCAATTCACCTTAGGAATCAAGTTTTTTATCCAAACATAGTTCCAATAGAAATCATCCTTGTGGATCAGAGGTTTCTCCATCACTTCATAAATTTACTTAGCTGAGAGGTAACCCAAAGAATTTTTTATCTAGATACATTCATCTTTTTTGTTTTTTTAAAAGAAGTCATCCTCCCCAATTTGTTGTAATAATGTATTCAGAACAGCATCCTTGTTTTGTTGTCTCCCTCCTCTAAGAAAAACTCCATTTAAGTAATGTTTGAAGTTGATCCATTGTAGTTTTTGACCATCCCAGTTTATGTACCCATTAACCTGCTTTCCAAGGTTTCTTATGAGCCTGTGTTTAATTTGGGTGAGATTGTCATTGGAAGATAAGGTCATGCCTTTAAACCAAACATCATCCAAAAATTCAGTGTCTTTACCATTTCCTATTTCCCATATATTTAGCTCTTAACATTTTAACCCAATCTTTAGAGACTTCCAGGAGATACTATCCCATCTTAGCCACAAGAGCTTTATTGAAAAACTTCAACCTTCTGATTCCAAGACCATCATCCCTTTTCAAAGCACAAAATTTATCCTATCCCACAAGTGCCATCCTATTTCTCTCTTCAGTTCCAAACCACAAGAACCTCCTTTGGATCTATTCAAAATTTTCTGCTATGAATACATGGATATTGAATAGGGAAAGGTAATAAACTGAGATGTTTTGTAAGGAAGCTTTGAGAATTTGTAGTTTTTCGGCTTGGATTAGGAGTTTCCCTTTCCAATTGACCAACTTATTTTGAATCCTCTCAATTATATAATTCTAGTAGTTACTATTTGGTTTCTTGGAGATAAGAAGGAGACCAAGGTAAGCATTAGGGAGAACACCATCTTGGCACCCAAGAATTTGCATCACCGTCTCTTTTACAATTTGATCTGTATTAAAGAAATAGATCTTAATTTTTTTGTAGTTAATATGTTGACTCAAGACTTAAGCATAATCATTTAGGATGGATTTCCAATGACCAACTTCAATAATAGAGGCTTCCCTCAAAAGGATGGTATCATCCACAAATTACTGATGAGTGGTTGGAGGGAGAAAAGAAGCTTCTTTGAACCCTTTTAACAACTTAGAATCCAATTTTTTTTTTTTGTTTATTTCAAGAACCTCTTCTACCACAATAAAGAGGTATGGGGAGAGGGGGTCCCCTTGTCTTAAAGCCCAACCACAAGAGAATAACCCCTTAGGGATTCCATTCAGAATAATAGAACATTTAGGGGTCATAACACATGAGGTAATTAATTTGAGTAATCTACCATCAAATCCAAATATTTTAGGACAACAATAAGAAATGGCCAGGACACCCTATCATAAACTTTGGGGATATCTAGCTTTAGTGCCATCCCCTATTTCTTGTTGAGATCCATAGAGTGGAATACCTCATGGGTATAGATAGTAGCATCTAAAATATGCCTCCCTTGAACAAAACATTTCTAGTTAGTTGCAATCATCTTACTCAAAACCATCTTCAATCTATTAACAATACTCTTAGAAAAGATCTTATAAGTGGTATTGCAAAGGCTGATGGGTTTAAAATATTGCATTGATGAAGCTTCCTCTTTTTTAGGGATGAGAGCAATAAATATGGAAATGAGTTGGTTTAGGAGTCTTCCAGATTTGAAGACGTCCCTAGTAGGATTTAAGAGGTCCTTAGAAGTAATGTCCCAAAATTCTTGGAAAAAATAGGAGGAAACCCATCAAGCCCCAAGGCTTTATATGAATCAAAGGAGAAAACAACAACCTTAAATTCTTGAAGGGAGATAGCTTTAGTTAGGTCTTTAAGTTCTTGCTCAAAGATAAATTGGGGAATCACCTGAAGGAAGCGATCCAGCTCTTCAAAGTTAACCACAAAGTTCTTTTGAGAATTTGAGAAGAAAGAAACAACCTCTCTAACAATTTCCTCTTTTGTATTAAGGATGGAGCCATCATCTTTTGTTAGATATCTAATCATGTTTCTGCTTCTATGTTTCATGGTTGATTGTGTTAGAATCCAAGATCACCTGCATGCAAATGGATACCTGTCACATGCAAAAGACATGCAAAACCAAGAAGATGTTCTGCAAACCTCAAAGTGTAAAATGCATTATGAGAATCTCAGTTATTACAAAGAGATCAATCCAATGCATCAATTTTCTTACCTCTTTAATACTGTCTCCAATAGATTTATTTATATGAAAGATATTATAGAAAGATAACTTATTCCATCCTCTGACCCTTTCCTTGACTCTCTTGAGTTTATTAGCCAAGCAAAATATAGGGGTTCTAGCACACAATTCATTCCACCATCTATTAACTAGAGATTTGAAATTAGGGTGGTGAGTCCACATGGTCAAGAATTTGAAGAGGAAATGGCCTTTAACAATATTATCCTCCCAACAAAGGAGAAGAGCATTGTGATCCAAGCCAATTTTATGAATGGCATATAAGGTTAGAGCTAGAAAAATGTTCCAGTTGGAGGAAATAAGAAATCGATCAAGTTTGACTTGGATGAGGTGGTTTCCTTGGCATCTATTAGACCAAGTGAATAAGGACCCTATCAAAGGGACATCAATGAGACCTATAGAGTTAAAAAATCCAACCAAATCCATCATGCTACCAAAGAAATCCTCCAATCCTCCTTTATTCTCATAAGGAAATAGTGGAGAGTTAAAATCCCTTCTCAACATCCAAAAATCCTCTTTGTTGCTGCTTATTTGATTGGTTAGAAAATCCCATAAGTCCAATCTATCCAGGAAAGAGTTGGGCCCATAAACATTTAACAAATTTTATTTCTTGGATGTGACAAGATCTTCAAGAGAGACTAACAAGCAGTTCTTACTGGAAAACCCCAAAGAAACCTTAAATCTAATCGGGTTTCAACAAGTAGTTATACCTCCTGAGGCTCCATCAACATCATTGAAAACATAGTTAGCATTGGGCCAAATATTTTTAACAACTTTATCAAAAGTTTCCTTTTTCATTTTGGTTTCATGAATCAATAAAATATATGGTCTTTCATTAGCCAAAAAAGTCTTAATCAAATGTTGTTAATAGGGATTGTTCAGGCCCCTTATATTCCAAGAAAACATCTTCATGAGAAAGTAACAAGAGAAACTAGCACCACCTTGATGCTGCAAAGGGAAGACAACTTCCCTAACAACTTTACTTTTTCCTTGACTTAGAACCAAAAAGTAGCTCTAGAGTTTTTTGCTTTCCAAAGGCTACATCTCTGACAATGTCTTTATTTATAGCTTCCTTTTGAGATGGCCTTCCCATTTTATTCCCTCCTCCCACATCAGGTTTTTTTTTTCTTTTTGGATTTGGAGTTAATTTATATCTAATATTCTTCATTTTTTCCCTCAACAAGAGATGAAGAGAAGCACAACTAGGCTAAGGCATTCCTTATCTTTTTGTTTTGGTTTGAAGGCAGTCATAAATTATCTTCCTCTAACTATTTCTCTTGGAGTGGATTGGGAGGGGAGGAGACCATTCCCATGCCTATTTGATAATTAATCTCACCCTCCTCAAGAGCTTCTGATTTATTTTCCTGTTGAATGTTAGTTTTTTTCTGAGATTGCCAAAGTATCCTTTTGATTGTCGTTCTTGAGATTAGGATCGAAACCCTTCTCACATTCCTTCTTTTCCTTCTCCATCTCAGTTTGAGGCTGCTCAAAGCTTTGATTAAGCTCATTAGAGGGGACAAAAAATTATCCTTCTTTATTAGGGTGCTTTGAAGGAATGATCATTACTTTCTTTAGGGGTTAAGAATTAATCCCATCAGAGTTGGCTACCTATTCTTTGTCTTCATTAAATTTCATGTCGATCTCCACTATAGTAGAGCCCAAAATAGATTCTCTTCCCCCCTCTAAAGAAACCTTTTGTGGGATAGCCTTTAGGAGGTTTAGATTAGCATTCTCTTTCATCACCATATCATTAGTTTGGGGAGAGGGAAATAGCTTCAGACCCACCTAGCCACATTTAGAGTCCTAGAGCCTCATGCTACAAGTATCCTAAAAAGGGCCAAACTTCTTGAAGATTTGACATAAAGCTTTCACATTTTCATATTCCAAAGGTTGTATCCATTTTCCAAACTTAGACTTCAAGGCAACAGAGGTGGGGAGGACAGTGTTAACTGCAACATTAACAAAAGTTCTAGCAAAAACCAATCTGGTGTTGAGTTGGGTGACCTTGTCAATATCCAACAGGCTCCCAAAGGAATCAACAATCCCCTTAAATATATCATTATTCTTGAATTCCAAAGGAAGGCCTGGAAGGCAGACCCAGGTGGGGTAAACCTTTCCTAGGCCAGCAGACGGGTCAAAACATGGTTTCCATTTATAGAGAAACAAAAAGTATTTAAAACCAATGTCAAATTCCCAAGGCCCTCCCAAAATCACCTTAATCAAATATTCATGTAAGACATAGCTAAAGAGAAAAAAACCTTTAGCCATAGCTCTAATGGAAAGACTATCTTTAAGATTCCAAATTGAATCATCCCATTTCCTTACTTGGTCTATGTTCAAACGGTACACCAAAAAATTTCCCACTAGAGACAACTTTAGATTCTCGATGGCTTCATTCATTATCTCTTCAAGTACTTCCACTTCCAAACCGTCGATAGACCAAGAGGCATTCTCCATACCCTGATTAGCCATAGCAAGTAGGATTTTTCCCACTAGCTTGTCAACAAAAGATATTAGATCCTCTTTAGAGAAAACATAATCCAACCCATAGGATGGAGACATCAAGAATTTTCTAGGGGTATGGGTTGTAACACCCACGAAAGAAGAGGCACTAAACCTCGATGTAGCAATAGAATGAGGAGCAACATTTTTGGATGGGGACCCTGCTTGAGTCCCCCACTAAGCCAACACATCTGAAAAACCCTAGGAAATAGCAGAGAATATTTTGAAATTACAGAGTGCACTCAGAGTGTGCAAATAATAAACAATTATTAAAAATATTTTTATATGTTAGAATGAATTTGAGCAAGAAGTTAAAAAAATAAGAATTTTAAAAAAATAAAATGGGTATGCTTACTTATTACTTGAATTTTAAAATAAATAAAACATTTTTATTTTCTTTTGAAAATTGTAAGTTAGATCAACATTCTCTCTTCCAGGATGCTTGTTTAGAGCGTAATTGTTTTGTTTTGAGTATTTGAATTTAATTCCCCAGTCGTGTGTTATGTGGATACAAAGTGAATACTAGAATTAATTGAATAAATAGTATCAACTTGAGAAATATATCATTCCAAAATTGCACTTCTAGATTATGACATGCTTTCCAAAACAGGGACCAAGTAAATGCAAACTTGGTAAAATCCATTGAAAGTCCAAGTCTAGAAGATATTGGATGCAATCAAGTAGTTATTTGGCTGCACCAAGTTGTAACCTCATTAGAAGTAATTGGAGTGAAAAAAATGATTTCCCCTAAACATGCACTATTTGTTTGTTTGAGAATTATGAATATAAGCTAGCAATTTTCCTCACCCTAAATTCTTGTTACACTCCTCTAAAATGTTCATTTTTTTATCATTTGAAACTATTAGGAGATCACTAGTGAACAATGCTTTCAATGGCTTATGAAACAGTGAAAAAGAACCTTGAAGACAAACACAATCAAGAAACATTGAGTCTCATATGGATTCATACTGATTGATTTGGGGAAATTTTGATTAATCTTCATTTCAAAATGTAACAACTTATATTTTCATAACATTATATGTGAGTACAAAATATGTTAATCCATTTTGCAAGCAATCTTCCCTAGTTTCCATATGCTAGCCCTTCACTTGTGAATGTCTTGGTATAAAAATAATACATCCAAGTTTGAAAAAATACCCCATGGACCTTGGCCTTCTAACATCAACTCAATTTAAGCTATAGATATGGCTACCTACCATAGGAACAATCAAGTCCTCTTTACAAGGCATGCCATTCTTTTTGAAAATAGAAGAAATCTTTTGAATCTTAAAATTTCTGCTAGCATAGAAGACTCTCTTAGATTCACAATTAACAAATCATAATGATTGATGAAGTCAAAGCATATATTTTACAAGAGTGCATACATTTGTTTGATAAAATTTTCTATCCCAAAATGTTTATTAATGTCAAACATCAAAAAGATGTTTCTATGGGAAAAGAATAAATTTAGGCTATGAAAAATTATAATGGGATCAAAATTCAATATTTCTCAAATGCTTACCAGTAAATGGAATCATTGATTCCTTCTTAGTGGTGGTAAAATCATTTCCTTCTAAGAAATAAGCATTTTCATCATTCTTGCAAATTGATTATAATTGGAATTTCTTATATATACAAGTGCCAAAAACCATGCAAATTAAGAAAGTACAAATTGGAGTTCGTTGAGGACAAATTCTGGCCTACCACTTGAGAAGAAAACTGGCTGGGGAATCTCCAGTGTATTTATGAAAGGCTCTAGTAAAAGGTACCTGAATTAGGATATTAGTGAGCTTATAAAAAACTGTGTTTTTACACTCTAATATATATACATATGCAAGAATAAGACATAGACAATGGCTAAGACATTAAATACAACACTACTATGCTTTTATCATTTTTATTGGTAATCATAGAGATTTGACTTCACAAATTTTGGTAGACATTGGAATTGATGTATAGAATTTCACTTCCACTTTTTACATCTCATAATTCTAGGGTTATATTACTTTATTTTTAGTTCATTTTTATTTACTAGTAGCTTGTGTGAGCAATGTCATTGTACAAATTATATCTTGGATTGAATTTATTCTCAGGGGGGAGACTAGGAGAGTGATTTTTCAACTACCTATTAGAAGCTACCAAAACCAAGGGGACATGATGGCTCTTAAGCTTTGAATTTCAGTTTGTGGGATAGTGCTTGAACTTGACTTCTTCTTCAAACAAGAAATACAAAACACATTGTTGATTTTTTTATTGCTTGGAATATAAGTGTATAGGCCACTTACCCTACCTTTGTAGATATCTTGTATGGCCTGTGGTATCTTGGTTGCAACTTCTTTTTTGTTCCATTAATTTTTTGTTGTATGATTAGAGACAAACAAAGACAAAAACAAATATAATAACTAAACTTGCAGTAAAACAAGGCATATATCAATCTTACTACTCAACATCCATCTTGAATGGCCCAATCCACAAAACCAAGTGATCTAGTACAATAGTTTGGCAAACGAATAGCTGTCTATACTATCCTTTCTATCATTATACTAGCCTTCTCTTAAAGACAACAAATAAGCTAAAGGTAGACCAAACAACACCAAATTAAAGACAACACAAAAATGTAATAATAATGTTGCCTTCACTTATTAATCACTATCATCTCTACTTCTATTTTTGTCCTTATATCAGCCATGCTTTGTCAACAAAAAAAGAAAGCTATATAAGTATATACTGCAATTTTGATTGCAAGCTTATCACTAGAGGAAATTGTTGGATCACATGGAAGTACAACAATTAACTTGCAACCTTCACCTTATGTACATATGTAATTCTTACTATAAAAACAAAGAAAGTTCAATATACTTCCATTGTCAAAATCTATCCAAAAGCAAATAGTTTCAAAGTAGAGGTCAAGATTATTCCAAGGAATTGAATCCTTCTAAATCCTCATGAACGGGCAAAACTAAAATATGATAATTAACAAAATTTACATTTAATTTTATTTACATTAACAAAACTTATATTTGATTTGTTTCAAATCTAAAATACTATAAGGTTTGTACTACACTTGTTTTAATTATGTGAGATGAAAAAAACAATAGTTAAATAATAGATAGGCTAAAGGGAATTGATGTAATTATTTGGTTGATTAGCATAAAGGTGTACTAGAAAAATATTTAGGCATATTTAATTAGATAGGGAACATTAGGTGAAGGGGATTTAACTAGATGATGTAATTATTTAGTTGATTAGATTGAAGATGTGTTAAAAATATATTTAAATGTCTACATATATACACATTTTTAAAAAAAAAAATTTGACAATCACATTTTTAATCTTAACATATATCTAAAATTATTTATTGATTTATACTTATTTACATTTAATTAAGTAAAATATTTTTTAAACATATTTTATTTCTTTACACAACTAACTTTTTTATTTATTATGAATTTTCAGATTTTAAATACTTAAAAAATGATCTTTCCCTTAGAAATAGGACCTAAACTTTTAAGAGGTGTAGTATGTGCGTTGATAAGAAATATAAGAGCGTGCCGAATGAAAGTACTTTTATCATTATTATAAATTCTTTCATCCAATAAAACAGTTGGAACAATTAAATAAATTTTAATGAGACAATTTTTTGATATTTCCTGAACTTTTGAAATTTTAAAAAATATATTGACTAATAAATATCTCAAATAAAAGAATGTAGCTTTCACCCATTATATTTAAAAAAAATAGTTAGATAATTGACTTGATGCCAAATGAACACAACAAACCTACAAACAAAGCGGGTACGTGGAACTTTTTAAACCAATCAATGGGGATCCCACGCCATCAAATAGACATACATATGTCAGAGGAAGATAACGGTTATTCTCCTGTCTCTGTGAGGGGAAATTTTACTACTTTATTTTGCAATTCTCCACATCTTGTTAGAAATGTCTTCACTTCCTTGTAACCTTGACAATGATGAACTTGAGAGCAATGCAGAGAGAGCTGAAGAAATTGGTATTGGGATTGTGGGTGGAGGGCTGGCAGGCCTTGCTCTTGCACTGGCCCTGCAAGAGCGAAATATCCCATGTCATGTGTTCGAGACTCATCCACCATCAATGAGTGCAGACACAGCCTCCATTGTTGGTATTGGCCTCAATGGCATGGCTGCTCTTGAAGGGATTAAGCTTGGTCTTAATACAACTCTAGCCCAGGCTGGGGCTTATTCCACTAAAATGAAATTTGTTACTTTCACAGACATTAAAGAAACTACAGTCCAAGAAATTGTTCCAGGGAAGTTAATTATCCTCACATGGAAGTCACTTCACGGAGTTTTGGACAGCTTTGTTAGTAGATCTAGGATTTCCTTCTCTCACAAGCTGGTAGGCTATAAGCCTTGCAAGGTTGGTGGGTTTTTTTTTTTTCTATTTTTTAAAACATATTTGAATTATATGTGGAAATGATAATGCAGTAATACCTGTGGACAATAATTTCTGTTGTTGACCTTTTGGGTTACATGGGGCGATCCATCACTGCTTTAATGATAAAGTTTCTTGTACATGGTTATGAAGAGATTTCTGGAAAAACTGTGCAGAGGAGTTTGTCATTACACAAGTGAATGATAAACATTTCATAATCACATCCCAAAATTTGAATGATAAAAATTCTCTGCACAGATTAAAGAATTTTAATAATTCTTCCGGGAAACTCATCAGGTGATAATGGTCAAACCTTCAGGATGGGAAAAATAGGTCTAGAAGATTTTCTATCATGGACTTTGGGATCATACAAGACTGTGATGGATCGCTTGGTGTTCTCAGAGAAGTTGATGATAAAATTTCTCTTACACAATTTTTATAGCAAATCTCTGTTTCAATAATTATGGACTGTGGATGCCTCAAGACCTTTTTAATAACTATTGGGAACCTAAAGTAATTCTACTTAATTTTTTAGTTTGGTAAATTTGTAACACTCATACATACCCTTTGAGGATTGCACTATCAAGTATATGATAGGACTCTGCTTAAAATCCCAGTAACTTGAGTCTTCCATCCTGCGAAATGTTCAAATTCATTCCAAATTTGCACCCATCCTTGATTACAGGGAGCACTTAGACAGGCTTAAACAGAATCACCATCATGGCATTGCCCCATCCTTACCACTAAATCTTGACTTGTTGATTCGTGTTGAATAGAATTGTGGATAGCAGAAACCTAGTTGGCTTACTGAATAGAATTCTGATGCTTTCTTTTTCTATTTGTAACGCTCACACCAACCCAACCTTTTAGGATGTGCACTGTCAAGTTTAGGATGCTATTCTAGTAAAGTTCCCCATGTCTTAAATCATATATTCTATCAGAATTCTCTTGAGCCTTGCACCCAGCATTTTTCACACAACCATGTTCCAAATAAGGTTTAAATCTGAGTTATTATCATGACATCGCTTGGCTCTTAGGAACAATCAAAATTTTAAAACTTGCAATCCGCAGACCAAATTTTGACTGGACTAGGTGATTCAGCAAAAACAGGGTAAAACTCAGCAAATTAAAAAAATACTCAAATTCATTAACTTGGCAAAATTCACCAAAACTTGACAAAACTTGCCGTAGGCAAGTAAAGGGGCAAGCTCTTTGGCCTTCTCTTTGACTCACAAGTACTCGCAATTTCTTTGAGTTTTGGGTGAGTTCTAAAACTATGGCAATAGGATTTCCATTTTGGCTTCTAATTTTTGGGTATCTCAGTAATCACTTACCCAAACTTTGTAAAGGGCACTATCAACTTCAGTATGGCATTTTTCTAAGAAGCACAGCATCTTCAGGGGTACGTATAACACCCAGATTCACCCTATATGTGCCTCTAGTCTTGTTCCATGGGCGCAGATACAACAGTCCAGTGGACACTCACTGGATGAAAACATAAACATCCTATAGAGCATATGCTTACAGGGTTTAAACCAACTGATTATCATGGCATTTCTCTGCCCTTGCCACCATATAATGACTTAATGACAATAATTCTGCTGATTTTTTTGTTTGTTTGCTAAATTTGTGAACAGTCACACCCACCCTACGGGGAGACCATTATCAATCTTACGATGCTTTCTGCTAGGAACATCTAAACCCTTCTATACCCTATGGGATACGTATTAGATTTCACTTGATTTTTACACCCGTTTTCATTAACACGGAACATGTGCCAAGTTGGGCTTAAACTTAAGTTTTTGTAACGATATTGCTCTTGCTTACCACTATACCCAAGCTTGGTGAACGTGATTCAGCTAATTTTATTTTTTGTTCAGTAGATTGGTAAGCAATCACCGAGCCAACCTCACCCTTTGTTGAGTGCACTATCAAGTTGAGATTCCCATTCTACCAAGGTGATGCAGATTGACTTCTGCTCTTGCAAGACGATCACTAACAACAACAAAAAACAAATAATCTGCCTTGCAAATCAACCTGTCAAAAGTGCTCTGATCCCATGAATCATACTCAAGAACATGAACAATAACAGGATATGCAGCAACTGAATATGGGCAACATTTTCACGTTATACCGAAAGAAGATACTACAATATTCCTGTCATTCAAAATCAAAACCAACACAAAACTTGAGTGCATAGTACATCAACTTATAAAAGGCCAACAACATAGGTCAGCACATACACCTGCATTACATACTGTCTAGGTATAGAAACAAACATATAAGAGAATGCCAAAAACTGATCAGACTGATAAAGAAAACCTGAACAGCAAAAGAAAAGTGCCCAACGCTCTGCTCAGCGAATTCCTCCCGTAAAATTTTCTAAGCCTTTACCTCCCCATTAAAAACAGTTACCACCCCAAAATATATTCTCCTCCACAACACCGAATCTCCCTCTTTTAAATCAGAAAAAGAAATCTCCTAAAATAGCCCCCACGATCCCATCCTCTATTTATTGCGGCAGAGTTTTAAACGCCCTTTTATACTACTCATTGCCCATTATAGATTGTTCATTTAAATATAATACCTTGTAATTGCCACTGACATTTTAATTACTCTCAAATTCACTAGTGGGGAATCATTGAATGGTTTCCATCTTTCTCCCATTCTTAAAAGAAGTCTATACCTCCTGGTTCAGAAAAATCCTATGCTCCACGGGGTTTCGGGGACGGCGAGAACCCGGTATGCCGGGATGAGTTTCTACGGGGTACTTTTGGGTCATTTTTTAGGGGACGGCAGGGGACGGCTGATAAAAAAATAGGGAAATTTTTAAAAATATAGAGAAATTTCAAATGTTCATAGCATAACATTGATAAAGCATTCATTCTAGACATTGTATAAGCTTATTATATATCATTAGATTTGAATTGAGATTTCACATGAGAATTGACAAACAAATTAACAGAATTCAAATACTTTTCATTATCAATGTGCATACATATCATATAAGAGTCTGATAATTATAACCAAAATGCCCAAAGGCTCCAAGTCTCAACTATGAAATGACATGATAAACATAAAACTAAGAAAATATATCGCTGTCCAGTGTCCCTAATCAGCAAAAGGTAGGTCTAAATCAGCATCGCCATCGGAGCTCAAGTCTAAGTCAGTGTTAGTGTCCATGTCAATAGAAGGATCTGTCTCAGCCAATGGAACCCCAACCAATCCCTCCTGTGCATCCTCATCCTCAATGTCAAGTGTGATGGGGCATCCCTTGTGGGCTCGCCCATAGCTTTATTTTTATAAAAAATCTCTTACTTTAAAAAAAAAAATGTTTTTTTTTTGGCTGGGCCGTAGGGTACTGCTAGAAGTATCTGGTACGGTCAGGGTACGGCCAGGCAGTACCGGGTACTTCTAGCAATACCCAAGTCCCCTAAAAGTACCCTAAAACTACCTGAGTCCCTTTTTTTTGGGAAACCGTCCCCTAGAAGTATTGGGTACTTGGAGGGCAAAGGGGTACTGCCAGGGTACGTTTCCTAGCCGTACCTGCATCCCCGTTTCGTACCCGGTACGGGAAACGGGTAAAAACCATAGGGGACGCATCCCCGTGGAGCATAGGAAAAATCAAATTGCATTGACAGCAGAACGAGGGCACACCCACAAGCGGTTTGGTCTTCAAAGTATTCTCTTGGGATTCCTTGGTACAATCTAAGCTACCATCGAAGCTTCCAACCCATGTTTTTCTAGGGACAGGAGTCCAATGCTGATTCCACCATTCAATTAGACTAGTAAATCCAGGCAAATTCCCCAATGCAAAACCAATAAAATAATCACTAGTAGACTTGAAACTCTTTCCCTTGCTCCAATCACACTTCACATCACTCCTCTCAGACTGGGTAAGGCAATTACTTTTGACTGAACTTTGAATCCCATTCTTGGAAGATCTTTGATGATTGTTCTTATACTCCCACAACTCACTATCTCCTTGAGAATGAAGGTCACATTCAACTGAAACTTCAAAACCTATTTCTCGAGGCACACATGTAATCTTGTTGCAGCTCTACATCAATTTTTTGTTGTATCTCATTCTTCAAATCATTTAACTCTTTTGCTCCTAGACTTTCTCCGACTCTCTTCTTGGCTGAGCTAGAATTTTGTTTTTTTCTTCAAGCTCGAACTTGGCTTTTGCTAGAAGAGACAAAGCTGCCACTTCAGCTCTTTCCATGGTTTTAAGAGTGTTTTCCTTCCTTCATGTTGAACCTTATTGGTGTTCTCTCTACCTCGATGGATTACATTCCGATCATATTGTCAAGGCCTACCCAACAACAAATGGCATGCATCCATCGGTACCACATGACCAATTTTGAAGGCAACACGGCAAGATCTATCCACAAGTACACTATGACTCTTCTTTAACCAAGAAATCTTGTAGGGGTTAGTTTTTGGAATGCAAGAAAGTTGTAATTTATCAACCATTTTTATATTCACCAAATTGTCAGTAGATCCACCATCTATGATCACCTTACACACCTTGTCTTTACATTTGCATTTTGTTCGAAAGATGTTCTTCCTCTTCCAATCAGCTTCAAGGGTTTCTTTGTCTCCAGATATCAAGGTTCTCAATATCAAGTTCTCTCCTAACTCAACTTTAGCTTCTTCTAATCAGGGTTCTTCCTCTTAGGCTACCATCACCCTTTTGGGGTTTAGAGGGTAGTCTATGGCCTTATGGGCTTCATCACAAATAAAATACTTCCATGGGCTTCCACTCTCCAGGAGGCAGTTGTCCTCATCCTCTACCTCTAAAGCCTCCCTTTCCTTTGAAGTTGGTTTTCACATTCTTGCCTTCTTTTGACTCTTCACTTATGGTAGTTTCTAAAGAAATCTCTTTCTCTCTATTTTGTTTGCTATCATCCCTTTTACTCACTATTTTGTTTTTCTGGTTTAGTTTCTCCTCTGCCTTTAAGATATATTCATAAGCCTCATCTATAGTAGGAAATTTTACTATTGCAAGCTCATCTTGAAGTTTAAACTTTAGTCCATTCACATATCAAGCTGCTACCTACCCTTCACTCTCGTGTATATCTGTCCAAATTTGAAGCCTCATAAATTGTTCAGTATAAGCTTGCACTGACTGATCCTTTTGTTTCAAATTTTGAAATTCTTTAAACATTTTTTGCTGGTAATCAGAGGGAAAGAATCGAGCTCTAAGATGTTTCAACATCTTAGGCCAAAGTTTAATTTTTTCTTTTCCTTGTCTTCTTCTTGAACCTTGCACATTTTCCCACCATAGGGCTGCATGCGACCTCAACTTGGATGCAACAATTTTCACTCTTTTTGGATCATCCTCATCAATGTCTTCCATCTGGAAGTACTTCTCCAACTCTTGGATCCAGTCTAGGAATAAATCAGGGTTGAGCTCGCCTTTAAAATCTGAAATATCCACCTTTACTTTGGAACTTTGTTTAGTCAATGCTTCAATAAGCCTCTCTATAGGGTCTAAAACCTTAGTAGCATTTACTAAGTTTTTTGGTTCCACTTCGGACTCATCCAATTGTAATCTAGTCTCAAGGGCCTCTAGCCTTCTAAACATTTCACTAGTGTTTCTTTGAGGACCTACATTCCTCCTGCCCCTTCTTCCCCCATTCATGTGGACTCCCCTCTAGGCCATCGCGGTTTGCTCTGATACCAAAACTGATGCAGATTGACCTCTGCTCTTGCAAGACGATCACTAACAACAAAAAAAACAAATAATCTGCCTTGCGAATCAACTTGTCAAAAGTGCTTTGTTCCCATGAATCATACTCAAGAGCATGAAAAATAACAGGATATGCAGCAACTGAATATGGGCAACTTGTTCGCGTTATACCCAAAGAAGATACCACAATATTCCTTTTATTCAAAATCAAAACCCACACAAAACTTGAGTGCGTTGTACATCAACTTATAAAAGGCCAACGATATAGGTCAGCACAGACACCTACATTATATACTGTCTAGGTATAGAAACAAACATAAGAGAATGCCAAAAACTGATCAGACTGATAAAGAAAACCTGAACAGCAAAAGAAAAGTGCCCAACACTCTGCTCAGCGAATTCCTCCCATAAAATTTTCTAAGCCTTTACCTCCCAATTAAAAATAGTTACCACCCCAAAATATATTCTCCTCCACAGCGTCGAATCTCCCTCTTTTAAATCAGAAAAAGAAATCTCCTAAAATAACCCCCATGATCCCATCCTCTATTTACTGCTGTGGCAGAGTTTTGAACACCCTTTTATACTGCTCATTGCCCATTATAGATTGTTCATTTAAATGGAATACCTTGTAACTGCCACTGACATTTTAATTACTCCCGAATTCAGTAGTGGGGAATCATTGAATGGCTTCCATCACAAGGAGCCCCAACTTTTGGTGGTATACATTCTGCTGAAATTCACAAATTTTGCACCTAGCCTCATTCACGGGTAGCATGTGCCCAGAAAAGCTTAAACCCGAGTAATTATCATAGCATTGCCCAGCATTGTTGCTAGATTATGGCCTGCTGAACAGAATTCTGTAATTCACAATATGCTTATTTGTAAACAATTTAAATGATATATTTTAGAGGTATAAAAGTCACTGTCATCAGTACCAACTGATTCATAAGTCTTAATATTTTTTGAAACACAAAGCAGGGTGGTGTTGAGGCCTATTTTAAGTGCCCCAAAGAGGATACAGAAGATCATAGGATCAAGGTGGTTCCCTGCAAACTTTTGATTGGGGCAGATGGGATATGGTCTGCTGTTCGCAAGCAGATGGTTGGGGATGCTCCCAGATACCTGAAAATGCGAACATGGAGTGCATTAGTCCATGATCCACATCTTAAGTCAGTGAGAATAACTCTTCCATATAATCAGATTTTGATATGGTACTGAAGATCTATTGGCACATTCTGATGTGGTCTATGCTGTGTAGACTAATTGATGGGCTCGAAAAAGGAGATTTCATTATACACAGAGAAAAAAGGGCCAATACCACCGTCGTCATATCTAGTTCAGGTATATGTCGGTGCCCTGCTAATTCATGAAAAATTTGGATTGCTCTGGTGTAGAGAAAGGCTAACCATGTTGTCCCTCATGGCATTAAAGGCACTTATCTGTTTGTGAAACTTCTTTCTTAGATAAAATAACTCTCAATTCTGTAACTGATGGATATCATAAAACATATTTCTGGCATTTTTCCATTCAACATTGATCATTTTTTGACCAATGGGATTTAGTGATTGAATCTGCAAATATATAACAAAATTAGTAATCAACGAACGAGCAATCCACAAGTTTTAATTTGAGTCTCGTGTCTGCTTACAAATGCTACACTGGTTTCTCTTTTCATGATATAGTACAGTAGTAACGAAGGTGTTTGTCCAAACAATATTGTTTATAACCCTCAAATTACAATAAAACTAAATTAATTTCAAAAAGAAGGAAAGTCACTCATGGGAAAACTGAAATTGGGAATACAGAATCAAGATTCATGTGTTCTAAATACGTTCTTTCATATCTATTATAGTCAACTGTGTGAATCCCCAGGCTAGTTGGGGCTATATATAATATAAAAAGCTGTTAAACTTCAATTTTAAGTAAAAGCAACAGGAAGCTTATTGGATTATTTTAATATTATGCAGGAGAGTATACCCTCTGGTCACTCCGAGAGATGGACCAAACACAGGATATGGCAAAATCAGTCTTAGCAGAACGAACAACCCGTGGAAGGCCTGGCTGTAAACAGCGTGCGTTACAGCAACTTGATGGGATTGAGTTATGGGATGATATACGAAATGCTATTGAGGCAACTAGTGAAGAGATCATAATAGAAAGGAAGATGATGGATAGACTGCCACTCAATAAATGGAGTGATGCAGATGGACATGTCCTATTGATTGGTGATGGTATATCCATTTCCTTAGAATCCTAGGATTTTGTGGAATGCTAAGTAAAATCCTTTCCTTTTTCATATTTTGGTGTACTTAACTCTGAACACTTACCAAACTCTTAGTACTCAATTATGTATAGGCTGTGTGTTTACGACTATGTATAAAATATAAGAGACTGATCAGTATTGGTTCATGAATGTAGCTGCACATGCACAATATGTTGGGCCTGGGCAAGGAGCAGTGTCTGCATTTGAAGATGTACATCAACTTTCGCTTCTTCTTGAAGTGGCAAGTGAGTCATCATTTTCAGAGGGAAGCATTCAAGAAGCTGTTAAAAGGTCATTAATATTAGCCAAATCTAATATCTGCATTGAAATTTTCAAACTAAACTTTTTAGCAGTGACTCTGCTCTCATAGGATATTTTTTTCTGTAGGTTTGGAAACCTAAGCTTCAGTATACTTGGTTATAGAACCTACTATAAAAGATTACAGCATTTTACCCCCAATTCTAGGAAATAAGCTCAACTTCAAAGCACAAGAAAAAGCAAACAAAGTACAAACCCATTGATTTTTTTAAATTGCTGTTTCAAAATCACTACCTAAAATTGACAATCGCCACATATTGCAGCAAAAACAAATAGGAAAATTCCTCCAATAGTTGAAAAGTTAAATAAAATGTGAACCAGACAAATTTTATCTAGTTTTAGTTATGTACAGAATAAATTAAAAAAATGCTTATACGCTTCATAACGGTTGAACTTATATATCTGGTCACAGGTTCGAGGAGTTGAGAATTCCCCGCGCAAAGAAGATGCAAGAGTATGCATCCTATTTTACCGCGATTCCAGACTTCCAACCGGAGTGGTCTCAACATTTAACTGCAGAAGATAGATTGAAAGTGAATGAGGAGTACAGGAAATGGATTCACGCATACCCCAACAAACAGCAGGGTGATCCTGATTCAATGTACCTGCAGTAAACAATTACAAAAGCTTTGTTGATCCTGAATTGTCTAGTAACTAATTGCATCATAGACATATGGATATAATCATTACTAAATACTTACACCTGTCAATTGCTAAAAGTTTTTTTCTGAAATCCTAAATGCAAAGTAGAGAAACAAACAAACTGTATAATCATCGAAAAATGTTCACAGCAGCATTTATTTAATGTAATATTTTTATTTCTTTGCGATAAGATTTCGTTTTCCCTTCCATTGATTGCATTACATTACAGCTTCTAAGTTATGATATGATTTCCATTGCCATTATTTTCATTTATGTAATCAGGGGTGTTATTTATGTGTTAACTCTGATGAAGATGCGGCTGAGAGTGTCTGTTTGGCTGAAACATTTTTGTCTCTGGTTATGGCACATAGAATGCATTAATAGATAGAACTCTCTAGAAGAAATGATAAATTCTGGAGTATTAAAAATCCAAACAAAATAAATTTCTAAACTCTGTAAGAGGTAATTAGTTAAACTTATACTATAATTATTGGAAGTTGAATATATTGAGATAAGATAATTTTGATGATGTTAAAATTGATTTACGGGATTGGAAAAGTATAATGTAGAATAAAGATTAAGGAGCACAAGTGCAGCTGGAGAAAATTAAGCCTCCTTCAATGCTCACAAGTCTTATCTTATTTAAAAGCTAAAAGCTTGTCATTTTTCACTTCTTACTCAATCCTGACAAAGAAACAATGTGAATAAAAAAGCAATCCTTAAGTGCAAAACATTGTAGAGTCAAGCCTTCGACAGAAAAGAATCAAGCATCTTTGATCCTTCTAAGCCATGAAGGTCTATAGAGAGTTGCAAAACTCTTAAGAAGTGAAAGAATCACCCCATAATCTCATAGTAAGGAGAGCATCTTAACATAAAATTATTCAGTTTTAGACGTATATAGTGTGCTCCAAAAGAATATGGTGGTTGATTTTGGTGCAGAGGAAATGTGAAAAAACTCTAAACTATATCAAAGGGACCCTAAAATGGCAAGACAAATGGAACCAGTGTGACTTGGAGGTTAAATGACCTCTTCCTCAAAGTGAAAATATGTATTGTAGTAGTGTTGAGGCTTCGAGGAAAGAGATTTATGAGGCTCTAACCATTTGGACTATAGGTACAATCTATATATCTCATCTTTGATATCCTTATTTATCCCCATTGTGGAATGATCTAATGCATCAATTCAAAATTTATGTGAAGGAAGAATGTCCACATCAATGCCTACAAGGCCTAACAAAGCAAAAGTTTTGGTATACCATCCAAGGTGGATCCCACATTGACCCAAATGCAATAAAAGATCACTTATTTGACTTCATTTGATTGTAATGATGCTTAATCCAGTTTAGGCCCAATCATTTTGATTTGTTTAGGTCAATTTTAAATCTAAGTCCATTCAATTAACTTTCAATTTTGTTATTCAAATTTATGGCTTGATCTGCCATTTTACATGAATTTCTCAATAATTTGGTAGCACTGCCCTCAAAATTATAGATAGTCTAGGAAAAATGTGTTGTGACCACCCCACACAATTATAGGTAATTAAAGAAAATTGATGTGTAATTATCCCAATTTTAAAGAAAAAATATAAATTATAGTTCCAAAATAGCCCTATATTTGTAAGTATGTCCTTCCCTATTTACACAAACTTGCTCTATTTTATTATAGATTCATAAATATAAACAATTTACCAAAAAATGTCATTTATAGTTAGAAATTCACATAGGTGAAGCAAAGTCACTATTGTACATAAATCATCCATTTTAGTTATTTCTCGTATTGCAAATTTGCATTCAATTGATGTGCATTCCACATTTGGTATAGTTGGTGTAATATTCTACAGAATCTCTTGAATCATTAATTTTGCTTAGGTAAACATAGTTCAATCCTAGTTAGTTATTAGTGACATGGCATGCTTGCTTGATGGTAATTAGGTGCCACCTATTGTTGCTTACAAAATAGCCCCTAATTTTTTATTGTTAAATAGACTAAACTACTACAATGAAAGCTCCTTAAAAGAGTACACAAAAGTGAAATTTTCTAAGATTAGTCATATACTCTATTTCAGTAGTGGATAAAGCAATCTGCCTTTTTTTCATCCAACTGGTAATGCCAACAAATAGAGAAAAATTAATTACCCAATTTACTCGTCCAATCTACATCAACAAAGCCTTGCATGTCCAATAACTTGCCCAAATCACTAGAACTATTATAAAATAAGCAATAGTGGTACTTTTCTTGCAAATATCTAAATACCCTCTAACATAAGTACAATGGTCTTTGTTAGGGTTAGACATAAACCTACTAAGAACTCCCACTACTTAGGCAATATCTAGTCCAGTATAGGCCATTACATATATTAAGTGACCAATAGCACTAGCATAAGAAAAATTATATATATCCTTTGCATTATCATCTTACTTAGGACACATTCATTGTAAACTACTACAAAATGGTGTTAACATACTTACTCTAACTAAGATAAAACTTTCTACGATCTTGGCCCCTACTGATTTCTATGCCCAAAATAAACTTAGTTATCCCTAGATCCTTCACATCAAATGCACCAAAAATTTAGGTTTTAAGATCCCTAATTATTGCCTTGCAATTACCAATAAACATGTCATCCACATACAAGACAATAATCAGAGTTTGATCATCAATAAACTTAATGTAAACACAATGATTCTCTTTTCTTGTAACAAAAACTAAATTCAAATAAAATGCATCAAAAAAATTATACCACATTCAAGGCAATTGTTTCAAACCATACAAAGATCATTTTAACCTACAAACCAAATTGCTTTCCCTTTTAACTCAAACCCAACTGGTTGTCTCATATAAATTTCCTCTTCAAGATTTTCATGCAACAAAATGGTTTTAACATCCATTTGATCAATCTCAAAATCACAAGCTACAAGAATAGATAATAAGAATCTAATGGAGGATCATTTATAAATATGAGAGAATTTCACCAAAATCAACTCCCTTTATCTTTATACCTCTCTAATTGACTATCTACTAAAAAAAAAAATACACCCACTTGCAACCAATAAGATATTTTCTCTTGGGAAAACCAACAAGATCCAAATTCTCACATCTATCTAAGGTCAACGTCTCCTCCAAGACATGGCCTACATCTAAGATTCACTATCCTTCAAAGAGAGAACCTCCCTAAAAGATCTCAATCATCATCAACCCATAATAAAGAAAATACTTAATAGAAATTATTTGGTGAACCACACCTTTCAACTAGGTTTTTTCCTCTTATAGATCATCTCAAGTGTAGAATAAGGGATTCTTCAAGTATTCTTTTGTATGCTCATCTTGCTCAGAACTCTCACCTAAATCCTCTTCATCATCTAATCCATCATCTTGTTCTTCAACTTATGCATTTTCTTGCTTCTCATTTTCTTTAGCTACAAAGGACTTGATAATCCTTTAAACTCCTTTATCACATCTCTAGAATAGATCATTTATGGTATAATGGATTTTGAAGACAACCTTACATTCTCACTATAACATCAAGGAGGAGTAAATTTTTTATTAAATCAAGGAAACATTACAAAGCAAGGGCATTAAATGGCCCTATCAAGCTCAACCAAGTGATCCAATTGATGAGACAAATCAAGGGGTAGTTGACCCCGATCCACCAAATTCCAATCATGAATATGATCAGAAGCCCATTTAGCCAAGCAATCAACAACCCCATTCCATTCACGAAGAATATGAGTGAAAATAATATACTCCAGAGAAGCACAAAGAATGAGAATTTGTTCAACAATCAAAGCCAGTTGCCAGCTCACATCATCCAAATATTGCCTTTTCACTAAGTTCACCACAACTTGTGAGTCAGACTCACACATGATCCTTTGCCATCCCAATTGACTGCCTCGCTCAAATCCAGTAAAATGGCTTGAGCCTCCATAAGATTATTAGTATGAAGACCCTTATACACAGAGAAGATAAATTGAACATCTCCAGAGCTATCCCTACCAACACCCCCAATGCCAACATGACCCGGATTTCCACGAGAAGAGCCATCTGAATTGATTTTTAGGACTCCATGAGGAGGAGGGGTCCATCTTCCCTCCCTATTCACCTTTGACGTAGGATGTCTACATCTGTTGTGCATGAGTTGTTGTTGCGGAGGAGGAAGATGAAGACGATTACAACAACCAACATCACGAGGGTCCACCATCACACTCATATCACACTTAGCCACAATAGTTTCCCCTAAAGAGTGAAGAATTTTCCATCATAGGTGAGGGGCCCTCAACAACGAATCCTGAAAAATCCGCCTATTCCTCTCCAACCACAGGTTCCAGTTAATAAAGGATGGCCCAAGAGCCCAAGTAGCCTGAAGAAAGGAGGTAGAAACAGGGGCCTTGCCCCACCTTTCCTCAAACTTCGCCAATGAGGAAGCATGCTAGCAGGTCATATTCCACACTCCCCACCAGAAATGCCAAATCTCTCTAGCATAGGAACATTGGAAGAAGAGATGGGAGACACTCTCCTCACAGCCATGACACAAAATGCACATAGAGGGGCCATGGAAACCACGCTTACTTAAGTTATCCCAAGTAAGACGCCGGTTTTGAGCCGCTAACCACATAAAGAAGTTGCACTTGGGCTAGGACAACTTGTGCCAAACTTGCTTCCACCAAGGGATCTCAATGTCCCCAAGCAATTGCCTACTTAACTACTTATAGCCAGCCGCCACAAAGTACTTTCCAGACAACTCCGAACCATCCCAAGCTAAGACATTAGGTACCCTCAAAGAGTTACAAGCATAGGAAGCCAGAAGCAGGGAAAGCTCATGCCTATCTCCCTGAGATCCACCAGGTGGCCACTCCAAAGGCTGCTTCCAGTGAAAACTTATAACCAATAAAGATACATTTCTATTATTTGTGAATCCAATTTAAATCACTTTTCTTTAAGCACGTGAATGAAATTCTCACAACTAAATACCCTTAAATACTCAAAATAAAAAGTCTCTTACTTGTCCACACTGCATAAGGAGTTTTTTCAATAAGAGTTGAACAAGGAGATCGATTTACTAGGTAATAAGTTGTCATTTCTTGTTTCCAGTCAACTTAAGTTTGTGTGTATTAGATATGATCTTATGTCTTCCCTAGTCATGTATGTTGTGTGTTCTCCCCTTATGAGTATGCATTTCCTTCCTTTATCAGAATTTTGGACTTCTCCATCCCATCACGCCCTTTATTTTTTCCATGCTTTCCTTTTGTAATTGTTAGAATTTTGGACCTATCTTAACCAACATGCCAATAGATTGACCCTCAACACCCTAACCTAGAGTATAATTCTTGTGGTATTTTCAACTTAGATCCACAATATTTATGCCTTTATTTTCATTCTCTTTCCAACTCCCCAATATATTGCATAATGTTAGCAATGATCTATTTTGGGTGCCATGTCTTTCAAAAGTATCTTTCACGTCCATTATCATTGTTCAATTATAGCTTTGCAAAATTACGTTGTAGCCAAACTATTATTGTTTGTGAAGGATATAAAAGAGAAAACACATCCATTCAAGGATTGTCATCTACACTTTACAAAAATCCCTTTCAGGAATCCATTTTGAGCACTTGTGTTCAAGAATGGAGATCGAAGGATGAAAACCCTATTGATTTTGGAGAGCAAACTTATTTTAGATGTCACATTTGAGCTTTATTGATTGTGGATCCAATCACAATATATTGGCCCAATTTTCTGTTGTTGTTGGTATGAATACAAGAGCTTATTGTTGTTGTGATTTTTTATGTTGCAAAACTATTTAAATGTAATATAGTCACTATTGAAATAAGGAGGAATTCATGAATCATATCTATTATTTGTTATTTATTTGCAATAAGGATATCAGTAGTTTTATATGCCACTTGTTGTTTAGAATGTGATGCTAATGCTAATATATAAATAGTGATTGTAATATAATTTATTTAAGATCTTATTTGAATATTATAATCTTGTATAGTTATGATCAAACTAATAAGTACTTATAGGAGGATTAAGGCTAGATTTTCATAAGTATTTTGATTGGGACATTACACAAGTAGTACTTATAGCTCTTGCCTAAAAATAACTGATCCAATTATATCACAATCAACATGCTTTGACTCTTTTCATTAAGGTTTGGTCCATTCTCTTTGTAGTCTTGCTTTGTTGTGTTGTGTAGGGGTAGTCTTCTAATGAACAATATTTGCATGTTTGTGAAATCATTGAATTTTATAAAGAAATAGTCACCACCAATGTCAAATTTCAACACCTTATTTTCTTATATGTTTTCTTAATTTCCTTAAGCCTGGAGAAAATTTTAATTTTAAAATATAAAAAATAAACCCAAATTTTATCTAGAAAAATCATCAATAAAGTGATGGGTGATCCCACAATACTGGTTTACAATTTTTGGGCAAACTGGACACTGAACTGATTTTTTTTAACTAAATCTTCTCTTCTGGGCTCCTATAGTGGCTAAACCATGAGGAATTTGAAGATAATGCAAATTAGTGATTTGTGACATTTTGTCTATAGATTCTAAATATATATTTTTTAAAAATATTGGAATCAGATTGCACTTCTTTTTCCATCTCCTTTGAAAACTAGCTTTTTTTTTTAAAACAACATTTTTAAGGAGTGACACTCACTGTATACAACATAAAAAAATTTGTATGAAGGATAAAATTGATTTTTTTTCGAATTTAGATTTGTAACTATGATATCTAGCACTTTCATTTGGTTTCATAGTGTTTTATTAAATATTTTTTCCTTAATGAAGTTTCGAAGTCAAACCAATTACAACTAAAACATAGGCAGACTGTATACAACATAATTTTATTTGTATGTATCAAAATTCAATTTATTTTTTAATGGATCAAGGACATCAATACCCAGCCTAAACATATTTTTTTTAATTTTATTTTGATAATCTACTATTTTTCCACATGTGCAGAACATAGAGCTTGATTTGCAGTGAAAAACCTATGTTTAATAAAACTAAAAAAACACATACATAATAAAACCAAAACATATTAAAATTATATTCGTTGGATAGCTCGTTCTGAGGACTACCATGATCATTTGGAATAAATTTTAAATGAATTCATTTGATCCCCCAAAAGGTAAATCAAAAGTGATTTTTTATCATCATTTTGATAGGTGTAAAGGAGACTTCGTTGTGGGTATGGTTTAAAACTAGCGGGGTTCTATCCAAGGGGGTTTGATCTAAGGTGGTTTGATCAAATCCTCTTCAATTGAAATCCTTAAAATGGAACTTTTTAAGGCTTAAATCATTATATTTTCCAAAAATATGTGATTTAAGCAAAAATCAGAATCTCCCAGAAATTGTAAACCAGCTTTGTGGGATCACCCTGATGTAATATCAATATTTACCCATATAATGCACATTCACTAGACCAAAGACATCCAAATAAATGATTTATGATGATCCCTTAGCCTTAGAAATTTTAGAGGAAAAAGATGCTTTATTCTATTTGCTAAACACACAATGTTCACAAAAATTAAAATACTTATTAAAGCAAATAGAAAAACTATCAACTATCTTTTTATTAATAAGGTGTAGTGTTGTAAATTGTCAAATTTCATACTGTGTTTAACTCCCCCTTATGTGTCTGGACCTAATTATGCTTATATTTTTCCCATTTAGAAATTAAAATTAATTATTTAATTAACACCAATTGAAATTTCAAAACAGGTTTGGTCTAAGGTGGTACCACCCTTGACTGGCCTATTTTGGCCCAATTTTGAATACATGTTATTGCCGACATTTTTATGTTTGCAAATTCAAATTTATTTGTCAAATTTTCACAATTAATTTGAAGGGAAATCAAGAATTTCATATAAATATAAGTATTTTACACCATTTGAACACCTAATGGAATTTTGAGAAATTGCTCACATCCTAAAAAGTAGTCAAGGAAAATAAAGAGCATAATGAGTAGCATTATTAGAACACTTTTTCAACAACCAAGATTCATGTTAGTAATGCATCAAGTCCATAAGTAAGATAGTTCATGTTTTGTGTTCATTTGTTTTGTGAGTACTAATACTTGCAGGACTCCCTATCAACAAGCAAAT
>CM021103.1:141665785-141723667 GCA_007115665.2 Sequoiadendron giganteum | reverse complement strand
TGCCAATTATCTTCAAAAATATTGAAGATCCGTTCAAAACCCCTGCCAGATCTTGAAAACTTGTTCTTGGGAGCTACTTGATGTTTTATCCTTCAACCTGCAAAAAAGAATAATGAGGAAAAGGGACGCCTAGCATGGATATAAAGCAATTAGGGTTAAGATCCACAAAGTATGGAAGATAACTCATCATTCAGTCCTGATTTGGAGTTCCAAAAGATGATTTCCACTGCTTGTGGAGTGTTTTTCTCTTTTTTGGCTCCAAATTTGCTAACTCAAGTCAACATTTCTGTTTGACTTTCCTTTAGGCGTCCAACCTTGAGTTTGATCTTTTTTGCTTATTTTGCAAGCTGAAGTGCTCCTGTTTGATCTTCGATTCGGGTTGCTCAGTTGATCTCGAGCAGTATCTGACAGTTCTGTTGTTGAGGCAGGATCAATGTGATTAGATATGCCTGGGAGAGGTTAGCGCAGAAAACTGAGTTTAGGTCTCCAGAAAGAAGGGCGCCTTTTCTTGAAAGGGGCGCTTTTGACAATGCCTTAGTCAATTTTCACTGACTCGTTCTTCGTTTTGACCTTTTCGGACCCTCTTTGCTTTGATCTGACGTTCCCGATGTTTGATGAATCAGATGATTCTGCTTGATGATGTGTCGGGTAGCTGGTTCAGTCTTGTTCACGATGCCTGACTTTGCAGTGGCAGCTGGCAAGTTTTGGGCCTCCAAACTAAAGGGCACCCCTGGCCAGCAGGGGCGCTTTTAGCTTTTGCCTAGTTTTATCTTGGTTGTGGACTGCCAGCCTTTGACCTTCTTCATCGGTCGATTGATTTGTCGGAAGTTCTTGCTGATAGTCTCGCTGACGAGATAGGTCATAGCTGAGAAGGTCATCCTGGGAGGCAGTGAAGATTCCGGCTGAATCTGGACACCTTTAGGAAAGGGCGCCTTTCCTTGAGAGGGGCGCTTTTAGCCATGCCTTAGCCATTTTCTGGCTTATCTTTCCAGTTTTCAAATTTGGCTTTTTCTGCTTGATCTCGTCTCGTGATCGTCTGGTGTGTCTTGTGGACTTGCTGTTAGATTGATCACGTGGCCGGGAGGAAGCTGGAAAGATATCATGTATAAAGCTACAGCTCTTGGATTCATCTGATGTCTGCAACTGCGGGGCGCCCCTGGCCAGCAAGGGCGCTTTTACCTTGAAGCTTTCAGATTTGGCACTTCTGTCGTCAATGGATCCTCCATACTTCGCTGACGGTTGGTCAATGATTGTTGAATCAGATAATCTTGCTGATTGTTTCGTTGTCGAGCTAGTATGAAAGTGAAGAGGATGACTGTTTTGACACTGCCAGATGATTTGATTTTCCCTCTAAGGTTCAAGGGCGCCTTTCTTCAAGAGGGGCGCTTTTAACCACTGTAGACTATGTTTTGCCTTGGTAGACAAAACGTGCACCTTCCAGACTTAGCCAAATTTTGGCCTTTTCCGTTTTGAGAATCTCCTTCATTGAACTTCATCATTTTTATCTTTTTTCGCCATGGTTTCTTCGTTGAAGCTTTTGAGGTTTAGCTTTCAGCACCTGGTACTGGCCAATCTGCCATTAATGGCTGCGGAGCTCCTAACTTTGTTCCTGAAAAATAGAAATAGACCCACCAGAGTAAAACATATTTTTTGATAATTCTGACTTGATCAGTGTGATCGTGAAGGCAATTAAGCCTATCGGAATTATTTTCAATCATTTCCGGGAAGGTCCTATTTTTTAGGGTTTCCACAAAAATAGGGGTGTAAAACCCTAATTTTTCGTTTTTTCAAAATTTTAACCATAGGTTCCTTGACAGAAACCCACAAGGATTTCATATTTGGTTTGACCACAAAACATACTTCAGATGGCATTTTTCGTTGTTTAGCTCTCAATTTAGCGAGAATGCAAAAATTTTAGATTCATAACAATATCATTAGATTTGAATTGAGATTTCACATGAGAATTGACAAACAAATTAACAGAATTCAAATACTTTTCATTATCAATGTGCATACATATCATATAAGAGTCTGATAATTATAACCAAAATGCCCAAAGGCTCCAAGTCTCAACTATGAAATGACATGATAAACATAAAACTAAGAAAATATATCGCTGTCCAGTGTCCCTAATCAGCAAAAGGTAGGTCTAAATCAGCATCGCCATCGGAGCTCAAGTCTAAGTCAGTGTTAGTGTCCATGTCAATAGAAGGATCTGTCTCAGCCAATGGAACCCCAACCAATCCCTCCTGTGCATCCTCATCCTCAATGTCAAGTGTGATGGGGCATCCCTTGTGGGCTCGCCCATAGCTTTATTTTTATAAAAAATCTCTTACTTTAAAAAAAAAAATGTTTTTTTTTTGGCTGGGCCGTAGGGTACTGCTAGAAGTATCTGGTACGGTCAGGGTACGGCCAGGCAGTACCGGGTACTTCTAGCAATACCCAAGTCCCCTAAAAGTACCCTAAAACTACCTGAGTCCCTTTTTTTTGGGAAACCGTCCCCTAGAAGTATTGGGTACTTGGAGGGCAAAGGGGTACTGCCAGGGTACGTTTCCTAGCCGTACCTGCATCCCCGTTTCGTACCCGGTACGGGAAACGGGTAAAAACCATAGGGGACGCATCCCCGTGGAGCATAGGAAAAATCAAATTGCATTGACAGCAGAACGAGGGCACACCCACAAGCGGTTTGGTCTTCAAAGTATTCTCTTGGGATTCCTTGGTACAATCTAAGCTACCATCGAAGCTTCCAACCCATGTTTTTCTAGGGACAGGAGTCCAATGCTGATTCCACCATTCAATTAGACTAGTAAATCCAGGCAAATTCCCCAATGCAAAACCAATAAAATAATCACTAGTAGACTTGAAACTCTTTCCCTTGCTCCAATCACACTTCACATCACTCCTCTCAGACTGGGTAAGGCAATTACTTTTGACTGAACTTTGAATCCCATTCTTGGAAGATCTTTGATGATTGTTCTTATACTCCCACAACTCACTATCTCCTTGAGAATGAAGGTCACATTCAACTGAAACTTCAAAACCTATTTCTCGAGGCACACATGTAATCTTGTTGCAGCTCTACATCAATTTTTTGTTGTATCTCATTCTTCAAATCATTTAACTCTTTTGCTCCTAGACTTTCTCCGACTCTCTTCTTGGCTGAGCTAGAATTTTGTTTTTTTCTTCAAGCTCGAACTTGGCTTTTGCTAGAAGAGACAAAGCTGCCACTTCAGCTCTTTCCATGGTTTTAAGAGTGTTTTCCTTCCTTCATGTTGAACCTTATTGGTGTTCTCTCTACCTCGATGGATTACATTCCGATCATATTGTCAAGGCCTACCCAACAACAAATGGCATGCATCCATCGGTACCACATGACCAATTTTGAAGGCAACACGGCAAGATCTATCCACAAGTACACTATGACTCTTCTTTAACCAAGAAATCTTGTAGGGGTTAGTTTTTGGAATGCAAGAAAGTTGTAATTTATCAACCATTTTTATATTCACCAAATTGTCAGTAGATCCACCATCTATGATCACCTTACACACCTTGTCTTTACATTTGCATTTTGTTCGAAAGATGTTCTTCCTCTTCCAATCAGCTTCAAGGGTTTCTTTGTCTCCAGATATCAAGGTTCTCAATATCAAGTTCTCTCCTAACTCAACTTTAGCTTCTTCTAATCAGGGTTCTTCCTCTTAGGCTACCATCACCCTTTTGGGGTTTAGAGGGTAGTCTATGGCCTTATGGGCTTCATCACAAATAAAATACTTCCATGGGCTTCCACTCTCCAGGAGGCAGTTGTCCTCATCCTCTACCTCTAAAGCCTCCCTTTCCTTTGAAGTTGGTTTTCACATTCTTGCCTTCTTTTGACTCTTCACTTATGGTAGTTTCTAAAGAAATCTCTTTCTCTCTATTTTGTTTGCTATCATCCCTTTTACTCACTATTTTGTTTTTCTGGTTTAGTTTCTCCTCTGCCTTTAAGATATATTCATAAGCCTCATCTATAGTAGGAAATTTTACTATTGCAAGCTCATCTTGAAGTTTAAACTTTAGTCCATTCACATATCAAGCTGCTACCTACCCTTCACTCTCGTGTATATCTGTCCAAATTTGAAGCCTCATAAATTGTTCAGTATAAGCTTGCACTGACTGATCCTTTTGTTTCAAATTTTGAAATTCTTTAAACATTTTTTGCTGGTAATCAGAGGGAAAGAATCGAGCTCTAAGATGTTTCAACATCTTAGGCCAAAGTTTAATTTTTTCTTTTCCTTGTCTTCTTCTTGAACCTTGCACATTTTCCCACCATAGGGCTGCATGCGACCTCAACTTGGATGCAACAATTTTCACTCTTTTTGGATCATCCTCATCAATGTCTTCCATCTGGAAGTACTTCTCCAACTCTTGGATCCAGTCTAGGAATAAATCAGGGTTGAGCTCGCCTTTAAAATCTGAAATATCCACCTTTACTTTGGAACTTTGTTTAGTCAATGCTTCAATAAGCCTCTCTATAGGGTCTAAAACCTTAGTAGCATTTACTAAGTTTTTTGGTTCCACTTCGGACTCATCCAATTGTAATCTAGTCTCAAGGGCCTCTAGCCTTCTAAACATTTCACTAGTGTTTCTTTGAGGACCTACATTCCTCCTGCCCCTTCTTCCCCCATTCATGTGGACTCCCCTCTAGGCCATCGCGGTTTGCTCTGATACCAAAACTGATGCAGATTGACCTCTGCTCTTGCAAGACGATCACTAACAACAAAAAAAACAAATAATCTGCCTTGCGAATCAACTTGTCAAAAGTGCTTTGTTCCCATGAATCATACTCAAGAGCATGAAAAATAACAGGATATGCAGCAACTGAATATGGGCAACTTGTTCGCGTTATACCCAAAGAAGATACCACAATATTCCTTTTATTCAAAATCAAAACCCACACAAAACTTGAGTGCGTTGTACATCAACTTATAAAAGGCCAACGATATAGGTCAGCACAGACACCTACATTATATACTGTCTAGGTATAGAAACAAACATAAGAGAATGCCAAAAACTGATCAGACTGATAAAGAAAACCTGAACAGCAAAAGAAAAGTGCCCAACACTCTGCTCAGCGAATTCCTCCCATAAAATTTTCTAAGCCTTTACCTCCCAATTAAAAATAGTTACCACCCCAAAATATATTCTCCTCCACAGCGTCGAATCTCCCTCTTTTAAATCAGAAAAAGAAATCTCCTAAAATAACCCCCATGATCCCATCCTCTATTTACTGCTGTGGCAGAGTTTTGAACACCCTTTTATACTGCTCATTGCCCATTATAGATTGTTCATTTAAATGGAATACCTTGTAACTGCCACTGACATTTTAATTACTCCCGAATTCAGTAGTGGGGAATCATTGAATGGCTTCCATCACAAGGAGCCCCAACTTTTGGTGGTATACATTCTGCTGAAATTCACAAATTTTGCACCTAGCCTCATTCACGGGTAGCATGTGCCCAGAAAAGCTTAAACCCGAGTAATTATCATAGCATTGCCCAGCATTGTTGCTAGATTATGGCCTGCTGAACAGAATTCTGTAATTCACAATATGCTTATTTGTAAACAATTTAAATGATATATTTTAGAGGTATAAAAGTCACTGTCATCAGTACCAACTGATTCATAAGTCTTAATATTTTTTGAAACACAAAGCAGGGTGGTGTTGAGGCCTATTTTAAGTGCCCCAAAGAGGATACAGAAGATCATAGGATCAAGGTGGTTCCCTGCAAACTTTTGATTGGGGCAGATGGGATATGGTCTGCTGTTCGCAAGCAGATGGTTGGGGATGCTCCCAGATACCTGAAAATGCGAACATGGAGTGCATTAGTCCATGATCCACATCTTAAGTCAGTGAGAATAACTCTTCCATATAATCAGATTTTGATATGGTACTGAAGATCTATTGGCACATTCTGATGTGGTCTATGCTGTGTAGACTAATTGATGGGCTCGAAAAAGGAGATTTCATTATACACAGAGAAAAAAGGGCCAATACCACCGTCGTCATATCTAGTTCAGGTATATGTCGGTGCCCTGCTAATTCATGAAAAATTTGGATTGCTCTGGTGTAGAGAAAGGCTAACCATGTTGTCCCTCATGGCATTAAAGGCACTTATCTGTTTGTGAAACTTCTTTCTTAGATAAAATAACTCTCAATTCTGTAACTGATGGATATCATAAAACATATTTCTGGCATTTTTCCATTCAACATTGATCATTTTTTGACCAATGGGATTTAGTGATTGAATCTGCAAATATATAACAAAATTAGTAATCAACGAACGAGCAATCCACAAGTTTTAATTTGAGTCTCGTGTCTGCTTACAAATGCTACACTGGTTTCTCTTTTCATGATATAGTACAGTAGTAACGAAGGTGTTTGTCCAAACAATATTGTTTATAACCCTCAAATTACAATAAAACTAAATTAATTTCAAAAAGAAGGAAAGTCACTCATGGGAAAACTGAAATTGGGAATACAGAATCAAGATTCATGTGTTCTAAATACGTTCTTTCATATCTATTATAGTCAACTGTGTGAATCCCCAGGCTAGTTGGGGCTATATATAATATAAAAAGCTGTTAAACTTCAATTTTAAGTAAAAGCAACAGGAAGCTTATTGGATTATTTTAATATTATGCAGGAGAGTATACCCTCTGGTCACTCCGAGAGATGGACCAAACACAGGATATGGCAAAATCAGTCTTAGCAGAACGAACAACCCGTGGAAGGCCTGGCTGTAAACAGCGTGCGTTACAGCAACTTGATGGGATTGAGTTATGGGATGATATACGAAATGCTATTGAGGCAACTAGTGAAGAGATCATAATAGAAAGGAAGATGATGGATAGACTGCCACTCAATAAATGGAGTGATGCAGATGGACATGTCCTATTGATTGGTGATGGTATATCCATTTCCTTAGAATCCTAGGATTTTGTGGAATGCTAAGTAAAATCCTTTCCTTTTTCATATTTTGGTGTACTTAACTCTGAACACTTACCAAACTCTTAGTACTCAATTATGTATAGGCTGTGTGTTTACGACTATGTATAAAATATAAGAGACTGATCAGTATTGGTTCATGAATGTAGCTGCACATGCACAATATGTTGGGCCTGGGCAAGGAGCAGTGTCTGCATTTGAAGATGTACATCAACTTTCGCTTCTTCTTGAAGTGGCAAGTGAGTCATCATTTTCAGAGGGAAGCATTCAAGAAGCTGTTAAAAGGTCATTAATATTAGCCAAATCTAATATCTGCATTGAAATTTTCAAACTAAACTTTTTAGCAGTGACTCTGCTCTCATAGGATATTTTTTTCTGTAGGTTTGGAAACCTAAGCTTCAGTATACTTGGTTATAGAACCTACTATAAAAGATTACAGCATTTTACCCCCAATTCTAGGAAATAAGCTCAACTTCAAAGCACAAGAAAAAGCAAACAAAGTACAAACCCATTGATTTTTTTAAATTGCTGTTTCAAAATCACTACCTAAAATTGACAATCGCCACATATTGCAGCAAAAACAAATAGGAAAATTCCTCCAATAGTTGAAAAGTTAAATAAAATGTGAACCAGACAAATTTTATCTAGTTTTAGTTATGTACAGAATAAATTAAAAAAATGCTTATACGCTTCATAACGGTTGAACTTATATATCTGGTCACAGGTTCGAGGAGTTGAGAATTCCCCGCGCAAAGAAGATGCAAGAGTATGCATCCTATTTTACCGCGATTCCAGACTTCCAACCGGAGTGGTCTCAACATTTAACTGCAGAAGATAGATTGAAAGTGAATGAGGAGTACAGGAAATGGATTCACGCATACCCCAACAAACAGCAGGGTGATCCTGATTCAATGTACCTGCAGTAAACAATTACAAAAGCTTTGTTGATCCTGAATTGTCTAGTAACTAATTGCATCATAGACATATGGATATAATCATTACTAAATACTTACACCTGTCAATTGCTAAAAGTTTTTTTCTGAAATCCTAAATGCAAAGTAGAGAAACAAACAAACTGTATAATCATCGAAAAATGTTCACAGCAGCATTTATTTAATGTAATATTTTTATTTCTTTGCGATAAGATTTCGTTTTCCCTTCCATTGATTGCATTACATTACAGCTTCTAAGTTATGATATGATTTCCATTGCCATTATTTTCATTTATGTAATCAGGGGTGTTATTTATGTGTTAACTCTGATGAAGATGCGGCTGAGAGTGTCTGTTTGGCTGAAACATTTTTGTCTCTGGTTATGGCACATAGAATGCATTAATAGATAGAACTCTCTAGAAGAAATGATAAATTCTGGAGTATTAAAAATCCAAACAAAATAAATTTCTAAACTCTGTAAGAGGTAATTAGTTAAACTTATACTATAATTATTGGAAGTTGAATATATTGAGATAAGATAATTTTGATGATGTTAAAATTGATTTACGGGATTGGAAAAGTATAATGTAGAATAAAGATTAAGGAGCACAAGTGCAGCTGGAGAAAATTAAGCCTCCTTCAATGCTCACAAGTCTTATCTTATTTAAAAGCTAAAAGCTTGTCATTTTTCACTTCTTACTCAATCCTGACAAAGAAACAATGTGAATAAAAAAGCAATCCTTAAGTGCAAAACATTGTAGAGTCAAGCCTTCGACAGAAAAGAATCAAGCATCTTTGATCCTTCTAAGCCATGAAGGTCTATAGAGAGTTGCAAAACTCTTAAGAAGTGAAAGAATCACCCCATAATCTCATAGTAAGGAGAGCATCTTAACATAAAATTATTCAGTTTTAGACGTATATAGTGTGCTCCAAAAGAATATGGTGGTTGATTTTGGTGCAGAGGAAATGTGAAAAAACTCTAAACTATATCAAAGGGACCCTAAAATGGCAAGACAAATGGAACCAGTGTGACTTGGAGGTTAAATGACCTCTTCCTCAAAGTGAAAATATGTATTGTAGTAGTGTTGAGGCTTCGAGGAAAGAGATTTATGAGGCTCTAACCATTTGGACTATAGGTACAATCTATATATCTCATCTTTGATATCCTTATTTATCCCCATTGTGGAATGATCTAATGCATCAATTCAAAATTTATGTGAAGGAAGAATGTCCACATCAATGCCTACAAGGCCTAACAAAGCAAAAGTTTTGGTATACCATCCAAGGTGGATCCCACATTGACCCAAATGCAATAAAAGATCACTTATTTGACTTCATTTGATTGTAATGATGCTTAATCCAGTTTAGGCCCAATCATTTTGATTTGTTTAGGTCAATTTTAAATCTAAGTCCATTCAATTAACTTTCAATTTTGTTATTCAAATTTATGGCTTGATCTGCCATTTTACATGAATTTCTCAATAATTTGGTAGCACTGCCCTCAAAATTATAGATAGTCTAGGAAAAATGTGTTGTGACCACCCCACACAATTATAGGTAATTAAAGAAAATTGATGTGTAATTATCCCAATTTTAAAGAAAAAATATAAATTATAGTTCCAAAATAGCCCTATATTTGTAAGTATGTCCTTCCCTATTTACACAAACTTGCTCTATTTTATTATAGATTCATAAATATAAACAATTTACCAAAAAATGTCATTTATAGTTAGAAATTCACATAGGTGAAGCAAAGTCACTATTGTACATAAATCATCCATTTTAGTTATTTCTCGTATTGCAAATTTGCATTCAATTGATGTGCATTCCACATTTGGTATAGTTGGTGTAATATTCTACAGAATCTCTTGAATCATTAATTTTGCTTAGGTAAACATAGTTCAATCCTAGTTAGTTATTAGTGACATGGCATGCTTGCTTGATGGTAATTAGGTGCCACCTATTGTTGCTTACAAAATAGCCCCTAATTTTTTATTGTTAAATAGACTAAACTACTACAATGAAAGCTCCTTAAAAGAGTACACAAAAGTGAAATTTTCTAAGATTAGTCATATACTCTATTTCAGTAGTGGATAAAGCAATCTGCCTTTTTTTCATCCAACTGGTAATGCCAACAAATAGAGAAAAATTAATTACCCAATTTACTCGTCCAATCTACATCAACAAAGCCTTGCATGTCCAATAACTTGCCCAAATCACTAGAACTATTATAAAATAAGCAATAGTGGTACTTTTCTTGCAAATATCTAAATACCCTCTAACATAAGTACAATGGTCTTTGTTAGGGTTAGACATAAACCTACTAAGAACTCCCACTACTTAGGCAATATCTAGTCCAGTATAGGCCATTACATATATTAAGTGACCAATAGCACTAGCATAAGAAAAATTATATATATCCTTTGCATTATCATCTTACTTAGGACACATTCATTGTAAACTACTACAAAATGGTGTTAACATACTTACTCTAACTAAGATAAAACTTTCTACGATCTTGGCCCCTACTGATTTCTATGCCCAAAATAAACTTAGTTATCCCTAGATCCTTCACATCAAATGCACCAAAAATTTAGGTTTTAAGATCCCTAATTATTGCCTTGCAATTACCAATAAACATGTCATCCACATACAAGACAATAATCAGAGTTTGATCATCAATAAACTTAATGTAAACACAATGATTCTCTTTTCTTGTAACAAAAACTAAATTCAAATAAAATGCATCAAAAAAATTATACCACATTCAAGGCAATTGTTTCAAACCATACAAAGATCATTTTAACCTACAAACCAAATTGCTTTCCCTTTTAACTCAAACCCAACTGGTTGTCTCATATAAATTTCCTCTTCAAGATTTTCATGCAACAAAATGGTTTTAACATCCATTTGATCAATCTCAAAATCACAAGCTACAAGAATAGATAATAAGAATCTAATGGAGGATCATTTATAAATATGAGAGAATTTCACCAAAATCAACTCCCTTTATCTTTATACCTCTCTAATTGACTATCTACTAAAAAAAAAAATACACCCACTTGCAACCAATAAGATATTTTCTCTTGGGAAAACCAACAAGATCCAAATTCTCACATCTATCTAAGGTCAACGTCTCCTCCAAGACATGGCCTACATCTAAGATTCACTATCCTTCAAAGAGAGAACCTCCCTAAAAGATCTCAATCATCATCAACCCATAATAAAGAAAATACTTAATAGAAATTATTTGGTGAACCACACCTTTCAACTAGGTTTTTTCCTCTTATAGATCATCTCAAGTGTAGAATAAGGGATTCTTCAAGTATTCTTTTGTATGCTCATCTTGCTCAGAACTCTCACCTAAATCCTCTTCATCATCTAATCCATCATCTTGTTCTTCAACTTATGCATTTTCTTGCTTCTCATTTTCTTTAGCTACAAAGGACTTGATAATCCTTTAAACTCCTTTATCACATCTCTAGAATAGATCATTTATGGTATAATGGATTTTGAAGACAACCTTACATTCTCACTATAACATCAAGGAGGAGTAAATTTTTTATTAAATCAAGGAAACATTACAAAGCAAGGGCATTAAATGGCCCTATCAAGCTCAACCAAGTGATCCAATTGATGAGACAAATCAAGGGGTAGTTGACCCCGATCCACCAAATTCCAATCATGAATATGATCAGAAGCCCATTTAGCCAAGCAATCAACAACCCCATTCCATTCACGAAGAATATGAGTGAAAATAATATACTCCAGAGAAGCACAAAGAATGAGAATTTGTTCAACAATCAAAGCCAGTTGCCAGCTCACATCATCCAAATATTGCCTTTTCACTAAGTTCACCACAACTTGTGAGTCAGACTCACACATGATCCTTTGCCATCCCAATTGACTGCCTCGCTCAAATCCAGTAAAATGGCTTGAGCCTCCATAAGATTATTAGTATGAAGACCCTTATACACAGAGAAGATAAATTGAACATCTCCAGAGCTATCCCTACCAACACCCCCAATGCCAACATGACCCGGATTTCCACGAGAAGAGCCATCTGAATTGATTTTTAGGACTCCATGAGGAGGAGGGGTCCATCTTCCCTCCCTATTCACCTTTGACGTAGGATGTCTACATCTGTTGTGCATGAGTTGTTGTTGCGGAGGAGGAAGATGAAGACGATTACAACAACCAACATCACGAGGGTCCACCATCACACTCATATCACACTTAGCCACAATAGTTTCCCCTAAAGAGTGAAGAATTTTCCATCATAGGTGAGGGGCCCTCAACAACGAATCCTGAAAAATCCGCCTATTCCTCTCCAACCACAGGTTCCAGTTAATAAAGGATGGCCCAAGAGCCCAAGTAGCCTGAAGAAAGGAGGTAGAAACAGGGGCCTTGCCCCACCTTTCCTCAAACTTCGCCAATGAGGAAGCATGCTAGCAGGTCATATTCCACACTCCCCACCAGAAATGCCAAATCTCTCTAGCATAGGAACATTGGAAGAAGAGATGGGAGACACTCTCCTCACAGCCATGACACAAAATGCACATAGAGGGGCCATGGAAACCACGCTTACTTAAGTTATCCCAAGTAAGACGCCGGTTTTGAGCCGCTAACCACATAAAGAAGTTGCACTTGGGCTAGGACAACTTGTGCCAAACTTGCTTCCACCAAGGGATCTCAATGTCCCCAAGCAATTGCCTACTTAACTACTTATAGCCAGCCGCCACAAAGTACTTTCCAGACAACTCCGAACCATCCCAAGCTAAGACATTAGGTACCCTCAAAGAGTTACAAGCATAGGAAGCCAGAAGCAGGGAAAGCTCATGCCTATCTCCCTGAGATCCACCAGGTGGCCACTCCAAAGGCTGCTTCCAGTGAAAACTTATAACCAATAAAGATACATTTCTATTATTTGTGAATCCAATTTAAATCACTTTTCTTTAAGCACGTGAATGAAATTCTCACAACTAAATACCCTTAAATACTCAAAATAAAAAGTCTCTTACTTGTCCACACTGCATAAGGAGTTTTTTCAATAAGAGTTGAACAAGGAGATCGATTTACTAGGTAATAAGTTGTCATTTCTTGTTTCCAGTCAACTTAAGTTTGTGTGTATTAGATATGATCTTATGTCTTCCCTAGTCATGTATGTTGTGTGTTCTCCCCTTATGAGTATGCATTTCCTTCCTTTATCAGAATTTTGGACTTCTCCATCCCATCACGCCCTTTATTTTTTCCATGCTTTCCTTTTGTAATTGTTAGAATTTTGGACCTATCTTAACCAACATGCCAATAGATTGACCCTCAACACCCTAACCTAGAGTATAATTCTTGTGGTATTTTCAACTTAGATCCACAATATTTATGCCTTTATTTTCATTCTCTTTCCAACTCCCCAATATATTGCATAATGTTAGCAATGATCTATTTTGGGTGCCATGTCTTTCAAAAGTATCTTTCACGTCCATTATCATTGTTCAATTATAGCTTTGCAAAATTACGTTGTAGCCAAACTATTATTGTTTGTGAAGGATATAAAAGAGAAAACACATCCATTCAAGGATTGTCATCTACACTTTACAAAAATCCCTTTCAGGAATCCATTTTGAGCACTTGTGTTCAAGAATGGAGATCGAAGGATGAAAACCCTATTGATTTTGGAGAGCAAACTTATTTTAGATGTCACATTTGAGCTTTATTGATTGTGGATCCAATCACAATATATTGGCCCAATTTTCTGTTGTTGTTGGTATGAATACAAGAGCTTATTGTTGTTGTGATTTTTTATGTTGCAAAACTATTTAAATGTAATATAGTCACTATTGAAATAAGGAGGAATTCATGAATCATATCTATTATTTGTTATTTATTTGCAATAAGGATATCAGTAGTTTTATATGCCACTTGTTGTTTAGAATGTGATGCTAATGCTAATATATAAATAGTGATTGTAATATAATTTATTTAAGATCTTATTTGAATATTATAATCTTGTATAGTTATGATCAAACTAATAAGTACTTATAGGAGGATTAAGGCTAGATTTTCATAAGTATTTTGATTGGGACATTACACAAGTAGTACTTATAGCTCTTGCCTAAAAATAACTGATCCAATTATATCACAATCAACATGCTTTGACTCTTTTCATTAAGGTTTGGTCCATTCTCTTTGTAGTCTTGCTTTGTTGTGTTGTGTAGGGGTAGTCTTCTAATGAACAATATTTGCATGTTTGTGAAATCATTGAATTTTATAAAGAAATAGTCACCACCAATGTCAAATTTCAACACCTTATTTTCTTATATGTTTTCTTAATTTCCTTAAGCCTGGAGAAAATTTTAATTTTAAAATATAAAAAATAAACCCAAATTTTATCTAGAAAAATCATCAATAAAGTGATGGGTGATCCCACAATACTGGTTTACAATTTTTGGGCAAACTGGACACTGAACTGATTTTTTTTAACTAAATCTTCTCTTCTGGGCTCCTATAGTGGCTAAACCATGAGGAATTTGAAGATAATGCAAATTAGTGATTTGTGACATTTTGTCTATAGATTCTAAATATATATTTTTTAAAAATATTGGAATCAGATTGCACTTCTTTTTCCATCTCCTTTGAAAACTAGCTTTTTTTTTTAAAACAACATTTTTAAGGAGTGACACTCACTGTATACAACATAAAAAAATTTGTATGAAGGATAAAATTGATTTTTTTTCGAATTTAGATTTGTAACTATGATATCTAGCACTTTCATTTGGTTTCATAGTGTTTTATTAAATATTTTTTCCTTAATGAAGTTTCGAAGTCAAACCAATTACAACTAAAACATAGGCAGACTGTATACAACATAATTTTATTTGTATGTATCAAAATTCAATTTATTTTTTAATGGATCAAGGACATCAATACCCAGCCTAAACATATTTTTTTTAATTTTATTTTGATAATCTACTATTTTTCCACATGTGCAGAACATAGAGCTTGATTTGCAGTGAAAAACCTATGTTTAATAAAACTAAAAAAACACATACATAATAAAACCAAAACATATTAAAATTATATTCGTTGGATAGCTCGTTCTGAGGACTACCATGATCATTTGGAATAAATTTTAAATGAATTCATTTGATCCCCCAAAAGGTAAATCAAAAGTGATTTTTTATCATCATTTTGATAGGTGTAAAGGAGACTTCGTTGTGGGTATGGTTTAAAACTAGCGGGGTTCTATCCAAGGGGGTTTGATCTAAGGTGGTTTGATCAAATCCTCTTCAATTGAAATCCTTAAAATGGAACTTTTTAAGGCTTAAATCATTATATTTTCCAAAAATATGTGATTTAAGCAAAAATCAGAATCTCCCAGAAATTGTAAACCAGCTTTGTGGGATCACCCTGATGTAATATCAATATTTACCCATATAATGCACATTCACTAGACCAAAGACATCCAAATAAATGATTTATGATGATCCCTTAGCCTTAGAAATTTTAGAGGAAAAAGATGCTTTATTCTATTTGCTAAACACACAATGTTCACAAAAATTAAAATACTTATTAAAGCAAATAGAAAAACTATCAACTATCTTTTTATTAATAAGGTGTAGTGTTGTAAATTGTCAAATTTCATACTGTGTTTAACTCCCCCTTATGTGTCTGGACCTAATTATGCTTATATTTTTCCCATTTAGAAATTAAAATTAATTATTTAATTAACACCAATTGAAATTTCAAAACAGGTTTGGTCTAAGGTGGTACCACCCTTGACTGGCCTATTTTGGCCCAATTTTGAATACATGTTATTGCCGACATTTTTATGTTTGCAAATTCAAATTTATTTGTCAAATTTTCACAATTAATTTGAAGGGAAATCAAGAATTTCATATAAATATAAGTATTTTACACCATTTGAACACCTAATGGAATTTTGAGAAATTGCTCACATCCTAAAAAGTAGTCAAGGAAAATAAAGAGCATAATGAGTAGCATTATTAGAACACTTTTTCAACAACCAAGATTCATGTTAGTAATGCATCAAGTCCATAAGTAAGATAGTTCATGTTTTGTGTTCATTTGTTTTGTGAGTACTAATACTTGCAGGACTCCCTATCAACAAGCAAATCTTCCTTGCATGAGATGTGTATCATGACTTCAGTCCATCAAGAAGATCATATATGAGTGGTAAGTTACAACACTTGTCATTTATCACTTGTTTTTATCCATTTTCCTCTACTCGATCTAGGGTAAGCACTCTTTACATCACCATAACCCTTGTGGAGGTGGAAACACCAAAATGGGGTTTGACTTAGGCAAGCCCCTATATGGCACATCCTCTCTTGTTTATAGGTGGCAAATCGAAAGTGGATTTGGGAGAAGATTGAAGACCTAATTGCAAGATCAAGAATTCAAGCCTCCTATTTCAAAAACTTAGGGCAAGAAGAATTATTCATCAATATATGAAGTTTCAAAGTTGAGTATGGTAGGAAATATGCTATAGACTATGACTCAAGGGTAAGTGCAAAAAGATGGGTGGCCAAAAAGGGGTCTTAAGTGGCCATTTGTTTTGAAATTAGGAAAGACTGACCTTGGATGATAAATTGAAGATAGTTACACTCAAAATTTTAAGATGTAACAAAACCAAGAGCCATGGTGCTCCAAACATACTTTCTAAACTACTAACTTTTTTAAAATGGTAGAGATTAAGGGGTTCAAAAAGGGGGGCCACACAAATTGGTCTTATTTTTTCAAAAAAATATAACATAGTGTCTAGTGTGCCCCCCCTAAATTTTTTAAAAAAAAATTATTTCAAAAATCACTTCGATGAGAAATTAGCTAACACCATGTAGTTTATGCCCAATTTTCTACTAATTTTTAATAAATATATGATTTTTTACTAATTTTCAAAGTGGACACATCCTAAAGAAAATTGAGCATGGCCCCCCCTATTTTTTTTGAAAATTGATCAAAAAAAATAAAAAATGAATGTGTAGAATGGAGTCTAGTTTCTAACAATGTAATTTATTTAAAATTTCTATGAATGGTTAAAAATACAATAAAAAACACCACACATTTTGTTTTGACAAAAACTAGATACACTAACAAAATAAATTAAAGATGAAAACCTTAACATACTCAAAACATGAAAAAAATTACATGGTTAGATAGCTAAGAGAGAGCTTAACATTATCGTTGTATTTTTTTGACTTTACATTAACACTTGTACAAACCTAATGGAGTGCATGTTTAAGATTATGTCAATTTTGTTACTATTTGCAAAAATATGTCCTTGGACATTGAAAAGTCACTCCAAACCTTTAGGTTGGAATCCCAAGGAAAATCCACGCCAAAGGCTCAAAAATTTCCAAAGCAAGACATAACACAAGCATATCATAATGCACTCGTGTTATGATAAAGCAAAACATAATGCAAGCGTGAACTATACTATGCTCATGTTATATTTTTCTTTGTATATTTATCTCCATCACGCTATCTCTCTCCCACTCTCTATCGATCCTTCCTTCTCTCCAATCCTTTGCTCTCTCTCTCTCTCTCTCTCTCTCTCTCTCTCTCTCTCTCTCTCCCCCACTCTCTATCGATCCTTTCCTCTCTCCATCCCTTTGTTCTCTCTCCCCCCTCTCTTTAGGTCTCTCCCTCTCTCCCTCTCCTTCCCTCCTTACCCCTCTTTATTCTTATCTCCTAGTATCTTCTCTCTCCCCCCTCTCATAGGTTGTTACCTCTTATTTTTTCAATTGAGGGTATATAGAATTTAAGATTGAGGGTGTAGACATCCAAATTGACCACTTCCATATGGCCAAATCAGTCTCCTCATGCCTCTATGACATCAATATTAATTAATGTATTTATTTAATTAATATTCCACCTTTTGCTTAAGGTTCCTAAAGTATTTAATTTAACAATTAAATAATTTATCCTTTATCCTTTCTTCTCTAAATTAAATAAACATATCAATTATTGAGTTTAGTCATTTCCCCCTTTTCTGAATTTAAATCAATTTTAAATTCATCATTTTTCTCTTTCTTTCTCACATTCTCCATAACCACTCTTCTAATATGAGTTAATTTAATTAATTCGTCATTAAGATGTGCACCACTTAATCAAAGATTAATGTCACATCCTCCTACATTTCCCACTTGCTTCTAATCCCTCATTAATTTTTCTTAATCTTGTATTTGCACAATCCTAATCTAATCCCCTTGCTACATTTAGCATGCCTTTTTTGGTCAACCTTCACATTTTCCATATTTGGCATAGGTTCTCTTCCCCATGTGAATTTAAAATTCACTCTTTATTCCACCAAGAATCTTCCTCCTCCCCATGAATTTAAAATACACTTTTGATTCCTCCAAGGAATCTCCTCTTCCCCATGTGATCATTGAAAGGTCACATCAAATCACATGGAAGCCAAGAACCTTCCATTATAAGGGCCTTGTTTTATCCACAAGGCACTTTTCAGCCTCCTCCATAAGAACCTTGTCTTATCCATAAGGTGCTTATCATATGAATTTAAAATTCGTATTTATTATCCCAACCACCTTATCCTCTCCAATCATGTGAATTAAATATTCACATTTATTTCTCCAACCAATTCTCTCTTCTCCATGAGGATTTTTTTGAGAAATACTAAAATTCTTCATATGTCACTTTCATTCTCACTTGGGGACAAGAGGTTCCTTTTTGAGGAAATCCTTTCATCCCCCAAGGTACTTGCAAAGTACTTGTCCTTCTTCCACATCATTTGTACCTTTTCCATCTCACCTTACCCCTTGGACAACTCACCCTCCACATGTCAAGATGTGAGGGCTTGTGAGTCCTCAACTCACCACAACCCTCCATTTTGGCCATGGTGGCTCAATCCTGACCGTTGAATTCAATTTTCTCTATAAATACCCCCCCTCTTCCTTCATTAAGAGGGTCTAGACTTCATGCATTTTAGTAGCCAACTTATGATTCTAAGCCATTCAAGAGCTCATATCTATTTGGTTTTACTCATCACCTATCCCCCTCATCTTGCATTTGAATTATCCTCCATCAATTTTTCCTTCACATTACTATAAAGGAGCACATATACCCATCTATATCAAGGGCCAACCAAGGAGATTAGCACAAAGGTATAACCATTTTTCGTTTATTTTTATCTCTCTTTTGTGCTTTACTTAGGCTAATCATTAAGGTGGTCTTGTGTTCTTTTCTTTGCATTTTTGTTTAGTTTTGCATATTTAGGAGTAAGAAACACATGCACACAAAGGGTATAAGGTTTAGGGTTGAGGGTATAGAGTTTAGGGTTGAGGATATAAGGTTTAGGGTTGTACATCTCGTGTTCCTATTACCACCATCCTTGTTGCTTCCTTGGATGAAAATATTTAAATCTAGATAGAATGGAACTTAAATTTGATGTCATGTATAATGGTTAAGACAAAGATAAATATGTGGAAATGTAAAATACATTGTACTTTCTTTCAAGATTGTTACTCATCCTTCACCTAGTGGTAGTGTATAAGATTGTACCTCCTAATTTTGTGATTTTTTTAGATTTGTGTATGAGAAACTGCTTCACTCTTTAGTACCATGATGAAACTAATATTTATGTCTTTTTCATGATACATATAGAATTCTTCATCATGATGAGGAAACAACCAAATCTAACACTAGATTAGCGTGAAGCTAAGAATGCAAAGAAAAGAGAAGGAATGAGGAAATTTCATGAAATTAGGAAATTGAACACTATAAAATAATACGTGCCAATTCAAGAGGAAATTGAACCATCCACTATATATAAGAAAGATATGGAATTGGTGGCACAAAGGAAATGAATACAAAACCTCTATGTAATGAGAAATTTGAATCTTGTAGTTGGAGGCACGTCATCTACCATATTTCAAGATAGAGGTACACCATCTACCACATCTCAACTTGAAAGTACATCATCATTCACATGTGAATATGGAGGTACACCATCTTTCACATCTCAAGTTGAAGGCACACCATCTTTCACATCTCAAGTTGAAGGCACGCCATCTTTCACATCCAAACTTGAAGGTACATCATCTTTTCCATCTCAACTTCAATGTACGCCATCTTTTTCATCTCTGATTGAAGGTATTCAATCTATCCCATCTCATTTAAATATGGCAAAATTCCTAATATTGAGGTAACTTTACATTTGAGAATACCTCCTAGAGTTTTGCATAAAAAGCCTAAGTTTTTGGTTGATATTGATGAGATAATTTTGCAACCAATGGTTGATAAGATTCCAAAGTGTACTTGTCAAAGATATGCTAATAATATTTAGATACTATCTTTTGAAAAATTAAATGAAATTTGAAGATGCCAGCTATTTGTTGAAATGATGAGAAATCTAAAATTTAGGCCCATTATGAAGATTCTTGGGCTAAGAACATCAAATTATTAATGTGAGAAATCTATTGTCAAGAATCTAATGAGTGTATATAAGAGTGTGGGTTCCACCTCACACACCAAATATAGTAATGTCACACAACATGTCATTATATCGATAATAGTAATCAAACAAACCAAGAAAGATCATCTCATTAGAAGGACAAGTCAAGCATTGAGAATAAGTAGAAACACTCTAATGAGAGCCATCAGAAGGTGTCAAAGAGTGGAGGGCCCAAATAACAATGAATTATGGGCATTCTCTAGTAGACTACCATGAAAAGATAAAGTGGTAATTGAAGCCTTAAGACACCTTATTGAATAATTTTGGAAGAATAACACAAGGGTATCTCCTAATCAAAGAGATGTTATAAAAAGGAGAATTGGTAGCTGAAACCATGAGCCACATCCAAAACATATTTTGGATTGACTCAAACATATTTTTTTGCCAAATTTCTAGAGATGTATCCTCAAATTAAAATTTGTCAAAGGTATTTTGAAATGCTAAATCCTTTTTATTGTCAAAATTAATCACATGCACACTATTTGTTGTAGAATACATATTGAGCTTTCTAACCATTATGATGTTTATCAATATATATGTTTAGATTTGCATACTAATTTTTTTTTGTAGAAGTGTAACACATGCTCCACCTAGATCTTCAAAATAATTCATATTGAGCATTTTAAGTGAAATTTGGATGGTCAATTGTTCTGCAAGAACTTATGACTAGGATGACACATGTGATCATTGTGGAGGCTTGCAAGATTTTCCAAATTATGAATATATAGAAAGTACACATACAATTGGAAACAAACTAGTAGAATTTGATAAATATAAGACAATGGCTTACAATATAAAAGATGGTAAAGAAGTAAAAAGGTGTGAATTGGTCAATGAAAAGATTCTAGTGTATCGGTTTATGTCTACTTTTTGAGATACTATAGTGTATGAGTATGCAAGGCATACCCATAGATCTTGATGGTTGGACTTGGAATTCAAGTTATACAAGGACAAGTTTCCACTTGATACCATTATTTTAGCTGTCAACTTTGTAGAAAACTACACTCTAAAACCATAGAATGAGGTGCAATTGTAGTATTACAACTCCACATAGGTTGCTATATTTTTGCATATAGCATTCATTCATACGGGTTATAGTATAGAGTATGACAGAAAGATCGTAAGGGAGTATCATTTTTATATAAGTAATGATCACACACATTCTACAAAGTTCATGCAAGGTTGCTTTTAGATGTTCTACCATGATTTGGATAGAGGGGGCATATCATTTTTCTATCATATCATATGGTCAAATAATTGTGTATCATAATTCAAGAACTTGTGGATGTTCTATTGGTTTAACAAGATGAATAATATCATAGGTGTTCAACATATGTGGAATTTATGTGAGGTCAGGAAAATAGAGACATGATGGTGTAGGAGAATATGCTAAAAGATCCTTATCATGGGAAGAGTTGAAGTATAAAGATAATGCAAAGTTGACAGATGTGAAATCTATCATCGAATGGTGGAATGCTATAATGGGTCCAAGTAATCAAGGTAAGTCTATAGTTCGTATTTTTCTTTTTGGTTGGTAGATGATACTAACATTAAAAAATATGAGGATTGTTGTATGTATTGACAAGATCAAGTGAGCTACACTCTTTTAGAAGCTCGAATGCAGGTTCATGAATTATTCATATGCAAAAGATGGTATGCTTTTGTTTCTTTATGTAAAGATCAAGCTTGGAATAAGTGTGAGTCAAAGGATTGGGTTGTTAAATGGTCTATAAGAATTCTAAGCCCACTTGAGATGTATCAACTCCCAATGACACTACAAATCACATATATGGAATCATTAGTTGAATTTGAGAATGTATCAGATCTAGTTCAACCAGGTAATATATCTACATGCATAGTTTGAAAAATTCCTAATTTTATCTTACTTTGTAATGTTCACTATATTAATCTAATTAGATGCACATATCAATACATGACATGTTTATGTAGTTATTGTAAATGAAGACAATGAAGAGGGAATAGATTCTTACTTGTGTTGTTGTGTTGATGCAAAAAAGAAATTGGAGGCCACTATTATAGATGGATAAAATGCCAATTATCCTACAAGGTTAGTGGTTGTTATTGGAACATGGATTAGAAGGTACCCAATTAAGAAGTCTAATGTCTAGTTTTTTGAGTACTTTACAACACATTAGAAGATTCTTCACTAGTCAAACCTTGTTGTCACATCAAATATTCATTTGATCAAATATGGGGGTAGATCATTGAATACAAAATTGTGGAAGGTTCATGAGTTTGACCATGAGGCAATACTTGACACAATAAAGAGTAGAGAAGACTTGAATGGTTCCTCGGATTGATGGTAAATGAAAAAAATTGTAAAGTCTTGTTGATTTGTAAATATGTACATGAGATTTTTATATTTGTGTATCATCAAATAAGTACATTCAATTAATAATTAGTTCTAATTGATTTAATTATCTTATTTAATTCATTCAAACAAGATAATTGCATCAAAATAATGGGTTATAAGTTTATCACACTTCATAAATTAAACCTAGTTCTACCTTCCTTTGTGCTTTCTTAGATTGTCATAAATATAAACTTGATATATCTTAATTCATATTATTATGTATGCTTGGGTTTTTTCCTTGTATTTGTCTGGTTATATTTGTCTCATATTCATAATTGTTCTTGGTTTTAGTGTATTCTTGTATTTCTTATTTATTAGTGAGTGAATTTCTTGTAATTATGTTAATTTGATCTATGTGGTTAGCAAGAGTTGGGATAAGGCTATTAAGAATACATGTAGTATGGGATAAATATTATTCTTTCTTAATCATCCTAATAGTAAACAATCATTCTAATTACCCCCTTGAGCATCTTAGCCCTCCATATTGTCTTAATTATCCCTAACTCTCTAATCCACATCGTCCCAATATGTCTCCAATCCATCCCTAATCCATGATTTTGGACCCCAATCCTAAGTTAATTCTCCTAATCTAATCAAGGTACTAATCCTTATCCTAGTAATTCTCCATTCATTTATTCTTCCTAATCCACATTAAAACCCTCTTCTCTTAATCCACATTCATCATTCATCTTTATCCTAATTATCCTCCATCCATTATCATCCTCAATCTACATCCTTTACTATCATCTTTAATCCCCATCCTTCATCATCATCTTAATCCAACCTCCTTGTCAACCTAATCACATTCCAACCAAATCCTAATCTAATCCATCTACCCCTCATTCAAATTAAATCATCCATTATCCATCTATATATCTCAATTGAGCATTCAATCCAATCTTTAATCACAATCATCCTTTGAACATCAAATTTTGGTTAAGGACTTAATCTCCTTTACATCCAAAATCCCTTCATAATCATCCACTACCATCCATTTCAAATCCAATCTCCCAATAAAAAATCAAGACCTTAATTTGATCCCATCCTTAATCCAAGATTGCTTAAGAATGTTAGCTATCTTAAGTATAGTTATCAAATCCTATTGACTCTTAGTTAGAGAACATTAGTCTATCTTAAGTATAGAGAATCATCCTTAATCAAATCAAATTATTTTAAGGCCTTGATATTTTATCCCAAATATAACCTCATCCTCCATCTTCATCCTTAAGTCCTATTCTTCTAACCCCCAATCCATTTCTAATCCATCATCCTAATTTCTATTCTCATCCAAAATCAATCCCAAACTTTCCTCTTCCAATCAATCCTTACCATGTCCAACCATATAATATTTCCTCCATCCAAACTAATCTATTATAATCCAACCTCATCCATTCCAACCCAATCCAACATCATGAAACCATACCCTAACCCAACAAGACCAAAAATCATACTCAAGGTCAAGCCCAATTACATTGATGATGATGAGGATAGCCTTGTTGACTAAGATGAGCTCTCCACATCCATTCAACCTCAACAAACTATATCCACTCTCAATCTATCTCCTATTTCTTGTCCATCCTCTTCCTTTGCAAAGGGAAATCAAACCACCGTCCAAACTTCCCCTCAAATTCTACCCACATGCTTACCATCCACATCATCCCCATCCTCCACTACTGATTTCATCCTCACCTTCTACTTTAATAATGACAAAGATGTCATGCTTATATAATTCCTTAGTCTTGGTGCCAAAATTACATCCTCCCCAACTCCATCCAATCCCAAGCCATCTCATATTGCTTATCCTTCCCCTTCCTTTGACAAGGGAAACCAAGATTCTATCTAAAATCCACCTCCAACCCTATCCACATCTTAAATCCCCATCTCCAAATATTCTTCAAGATCCTCATCCTCATCCTCAATTTACCAATCTATGGAAGATTCCACTTGTTCATCTCCCACATTCTTACAATCCACATCAACCCAATCTTACAAATCCACTTCATATCATGTTCTTCATGATTATCTCCAAGGAATATTAGCAAAGGTGGTTAAATCCCCATGCAAAAATAAAGCTGTACAATCTCCCCAGGTCATACATCCACCTCCATCTCCTCTAAATCAAGATAAACCCCAATCCCCTAAATCTCATGAATTCCTATCCCTTCATCTACCCAATTGGAGAAGTCTATCCAACCTTCCTCCCCCATCACACCATCCACACTACATGAACTATTCCAATCCCCTAATCCAAAGCATGCTAACATAGATTCCCCTACATATTAAGATCAAAGCATCCCTCCCATTTCATCTCATGATACATATCCAAATCAAGATAAAATCATACCTTTTATCCCATATAATGATCCTCTCCCCTCTCATGATCAAGATACCCCTCCCACTCCACCTAATGATCCCCTTGCTAATCAAGAGAAAATAATACCATCCACTCCACAACATGATCCCTCCCCAAATCAAGATCAAGTGTCCTTTCATCTCCATATCATGATCTCAATCCATCTCAATATCAAATAATGCCTCCATCTCATAATCGTATCCCTTTCATACCATCTCCCAATCCCTGTCCAAGTCAAGATCAAAGTGTCCCTTCATCCCATCTCATGGTCCCACCCTTTCCACACCATCTTATCATCCCCCTCTATCCCATGATCCTACCACAAGTCAAGATCAAAGTATCCCTTCATCTCCATGGAATGATCCTAACCCTTCAAAAGATCCCTTCACCCCTCTCCAAGATACCCATAAACCCCACACCTATTAAATGGGTTCATCCACTTTCATCCAATCCGGTTTACTCCAAGATCCCATAATCCCATCCACCTCACATCGCCCTCAAAATGGACTCATGTCTTACTTCCAAACTAATAAGTATTCCATTGGTAAAAGGATTTCTCAAAACATGCACTATCAAGGCAAAGCCTTACGTTTCCATGAACAAGGCATATTGGAACCCATACACATCAAAGAAGATCTAAGTTCACACATTGGTACTACTTCCATCCATCCCAAAACTCAAGTCTCTCCACCTAAGTCCAAATGTCCCCATCCTCCATCTTCCAAATCCATTTCGAGCCCTTATGTCCCAAAATCAAATCCTTCATCCCTTCCATCCATTTTGGGTCCCTATGTCCCAAAATAAAATCTTGTGTCCCTCCCATCCATATTGGGTCCTTAAATCCCTCCACCCACTACATTCACCTCAAAAACTCCTAAGTTCACCAATCCATCACCTCAAAACCCCACTCAAGATCGAAAAAGGTACACATCCTTGAAGTCCTTCAACATATTCCCTCCATCAACCCCTCCATAAAATATCCATATTATTCCACTTCATGCACCTATACCATTACTATTGAAAGCAATTTGGATGTCAAACCTAACATGCATAAACTCAAAAATCCACATAAATCCAAGGATCAACATGTCCCATCAAAAAGACATGTCAAAACAAAGAAAAATTGATCCAAAATAAAAAATCTCGATCCAAAAGGCCAAAAAGGCCATGAAGGAAAAATCAAAAACCATGTGGATTCCCAAATTACTCAAAAACAATACATCTCAAAGAACAAAATAAATTGGCATCCAAACCTGCTAATCCAAAAGCTCCATCTAATCCTAAGTCCTCCACTCCATCCAATGATCCATCATCTTCGAAAATCCTTATATCCCAAAATCCACTATCCTTCTTCATCCATCTATTTTGGGTCCCTATGTCCCAAAATCCACCCCTCCCTCTAATTTAAAACCCACTTCTTCACAACTCCACCACCCCTCAAGGTGTGTGCCAATGTTGATCTTGTCAACATTTCAATCCATTCATCCACAAGTCTTCCAACATTCATCCCCCACCACACTCCTTTAATCCAATCCTTTTCAAAATTTTGTATCCCTCTCCATCTTCCCATCCATTTCATCCTCTTGCCATCATTCTACCAATGTCCATAAGCATACATCCCACTTTCCATGGTCCATTATAACATATCATCAAGGGATACCATACATGGAACTAGATGCTTGATTCCTTCCTCCATCTCCTCACCATCCATCCACCATCTTCCAAATCTATCTATCCTTATCCTTTTTCAACCTTACTATTCCCACAATTTAAGAAACAAAAACAAAGGGAAAAATTAAAGAGAAAATAATTCGTCCAATGGTGAAAACCACTTCTTGTGGCTCCTTGGGCAAGTACCATGATGAAAACCTAGCAAACATGCATCATGTGTAATTTTCCATCCTATTGCATCCTACACTTGGGGGCAAGCTCCATCCATACAATATCCCATCCATATCTTCCATTGTCCCTCATCCCTTATCCACCATCCTCCCTTTTCCACCTTTGATCTTGAGAAGGCTAAGGATTTTCATCGTATATCCTACCTACCACATCTTATCCCATCCTCCAATATCCACCATCTCATATTATTTCCTTCCTCCCATCTTATCCAAATCCATCCACCCCTTACCATCTTTGATCTTAATAAGGAGCGTTCATGCTATCCTTACATCCACATATTATCCATATATCCTCTATTATCCTATCTCCATCCCCCCATCCTATAAACTTCATACTCTCTTTTCAGTCTTGATCTTGATAGAGAGTTGGGGGGAAAATATCCATGCATGCTTTGGACAAGGCAAGCCTTAATCTCATTTCCATCCATATCTTGTATGCACTATTTTTCCATCTCCTACATATTTTATCATCTTCCATCCTCCATTCCACTACCTCTAGCGTGAGGCATCTCATTCCTTTGCAACATAGTCCTTGGAGATCCCTCCTCCTATCCTCTTATCTCCCATCACCTTTCATCCATCTACTCAATCCCCCTATCCTTCCATCCTTCTATCATGCCTTGGGTTTCCCTTGTCATTCATTCCTATCCATTCCTCTATTCTATCCTAATCATCCTATCCTCCATCCAATCCTATCTTATCCAATCAATTTATTCTCTACCTCCCATCCAATCCAATCCTATTTATCATCCATCTAATCCAATCCACCCAATACAATCAATCCTAATCCATGTAATCCAATCTTGCAATATAGCTCATCATCCAAAAGCAATCCATCATTTTGATCCAAATCAATTAAAATCAATTTATCCACTATCCATTTATCATCATCGGGATGTATCCTTCCCAATCCATGTGTTGTTTTTATCGTTAACAAAAAATCCTTGGGGCATGTGCATTATTCTTATTGTTAACATTGTTATCCTCGTCATCATCAATCCATCAATCAATCAATTGGTTTTCAGCTTCACTAGTGGCATTATCTTGGTTTATTTTTGGTTTGTTGTACATGCTTTCTTGTTGCTTATGTGTATTACTATTGTTTGTAATTATCATGGTCTTTGCGCCATATTTTCACAAAGGCATCATGGTTTTCCATATCATGGTGTCATAAGACATATATGTTTACACTTGACCTTTTTTATCACATACTTGGAACATTGCCACCTTGGTTCCTTATACCTCGGTGCATAATATCAAGTACAATATTAAATTTAGGTTGCTTATACCACTACAACATGATTCTTATCCATCATTCTCTCTATCCATCTATCTCAATTTCATCCTCTTTTTATCCTTCATCCTCTAGTCCTCCTCTCCATTTCGAGAGCACACCTGTGCTTTTAGAACTCACATGTCCTCTCAAGGGGGCATACCACTACCTCATTATCATCCTTCCTCACCTTACCAGTGACTAGGGAATCATGCCATTAGTCCTCATCCCTTTCTACCTAGTATATTTTATTCTTCTTTGATAGAACACCACTCCTTACATCTCTAACACTATATCAAAGAGGGCAAAATATAGACATTTAAATATGCCCATACCTAACCACACTTGACTTTACCCCATTCTACCCATTAATTAATTAAGTAATATTTAATTAATTAATTAATTCATCCTTATCTCACCCTTAATTAAATAAATTTGCATGTATTTAATTAAATCTAACCTTAACCCCCAAACCTTCCAACTAAATAAATTAATCAATACCTTATTAATTAATTTATTTAGGCTAATTAACCTTCACTATCATTTTCTTATTATTTAATTCTACCTCACCCTCAATCCTCTCACTCAATCCTAGCCCTTGAATCTATCTACATGGATCAAGCTATAAACTTGTCATCATATGACAAATGTCCTAACCTACCTATCTTACCCCTTGCTCACACATGTGTGAGCATATCTCTCACACATGTGACACCACCCTACTTCTTATACATGTCACTTTCCCAAGCCACCCTACCTTTTACACATGTCATAGACATATCTCTTTCATGTCCTTTCCAATGAGCACACCTTGCTCTTACACTTCCTTTCCTCTTGTGTCACAAGGCTAAGCCTCCATCATCTCATTCAATCTTGACCCTCCATTTAGTCACTTGGCCATTGGTTTCCCCTATCAAAATTCTATAAATTGAGGCATTTGCTCTCATTTTGGTAAATTTTTCCATCATCATATCCTTATGGTGTTATTTTTTTCTATCAATCCTCAATCCCAATATCATGTTGTTGGTCTAAACAAACACATTCCATCCAACTGCAATATCAAAAGGAACACATCAAGTAGACATAGATGCATCTACTTTAGGTCAATAAATGAGGTGAGAAAGGTAAAAAGCAAGGTAATTGTGTGTCATTTGCATTTATCTTATGTTTTATGTTTTTTACCCATTTTTATCATCTTCACTAATGACTCAAAATAAACACGATTTACTAAATGCCTAGTTTTGGGCCTCATAAATCAAAGGTCTCATTTGAACTAGTGAATTTTTTTTACTGAGATTTGGTCAAGTTCTTTTGGCGAGTCTTAAGTCTTGTAAGAGTGAACTAAAACATGAATTTTAGAAAAAAACAAAGCCTTGAAAACAAAATATTGTCATCTGCACATCCAGGAAAATTATAGTAAATCCTTAGATAAACACACATGGAAAAAAATTCTCTATCCAAATTCCAAATATTTCACATCTTCAAGGAAGTCCATAGCATATTCCTAATCTAATTTACTAGTGAGCTGAAAGGGAGAAATAAAAAGCCTGCACTTCCTGCCCATTTTGTTGGAGATAATGGCCATCATTAGAAATATAATGTCTTCAAAAACTTAAAAAATAGTGAAAGAAGGATGATTACAAACATTCTCTTAGCATAAAATACTGTATAATCATTATACTAGTGCTATTGGTGGTTGAACAATAAAGGTAAGTAATAATCAGAGCCGTGCACTCCATGCTTGTCTTGGTGGAGAGAGATTATTGCTCGAGAAGTGGCTTGAAAAGGGAGAAGAACAGGACAGAAGATGTAACGAGTTAATTGGATTAGTCACTGATAAATCTTTCTTAGGTTTCATTGGCCACATTTAAAGAAATGTAGAGGCGCGCTACGTGGAAGTCATTCAATAAAAGAGATAAATATCTAATCTACGTTATACTGTACAACTATACATCATGGCAAACAATATCTTTCTAAATTTGCTCGGATCAGATACGTATTTAATAGAATATACAAAATATCTTTCTTAGTTCGCTTAGATATGGTTTTAAAATTATGCTACTTTTTTTGTTTGCAATTCTCCACCTATTGTTAAAAATGTCTTCAATTCCCAGTAACCTTGAGAGCAATGCAGAGAGAGCTGAAGAAATTGGTATTGGGATTGTGGGTGGAGGGCTAGCAGGCCTTGCTCTTGCACTGGCCCTGCAAGAGCGAAACATCCCATGTCATGTGTTCGAAACTCATCCACCATCAATGAGTGCTGACACAGCCTCCATTGTTGGTATTGGCATCAATGGCATTGCTGCTCTTGAAGGGATTAAGCTTGGTCTCAGTACAACTTTAGCCCAGGCTGGGGCTTATTCCACTAAAATGAAATTTGTTACTTTCACAGACATTAAAGTAACTACAGTACAAGAAATTGTTCCAGGGAAGTTAATTATCCTCACATGGAAGTCACTTCACAGAGTTTTGGACAGCTTTTTTAGTAGATCTAGGATTTCCTTCTCTCACAAGCTGCTAGGCTATAATCCTTGCAAGGTTGGTTGGTTTCTTTTTCTAGTTTTTTAAAACAAATTTGAGTTATGTTTGAAAATGATAATGCAGAAATAACTGTGGACAATAATTTATGTGTTGACCTTTTGGTTTACATGGTGCTATCCATCACTGCCTTATTGATAAAGTTTCTTGTACATGGTTCTGAAGAGATTTCCGGAAAAAACTGCGCAGAGGAATTTGTGTCATCCCACAAGTGAATGATAAATATTCCATCATCACATCCCAAAATTGAATGATAAAAATTATCTGCACAGATTGAAAGAAATTGAAAGAATTTTAGTAATTGACTTTCCGGGAAACTCATCAGGTGATAATGTTCAAACCTCAGGATGGGAAAAATAGATCTAGAAGAATCACACCAGACTATTATAGGGGATTGCACTATCAAGTATGTGATATGATTCTGCTTAAAATCCCAGTAACTTGAGTCTTCCATACTGCGAAATGTTCAAGTTCATTCCAAATTTTCACCCAGCCTTGATTACAGGGAGCACTTACTCAGGCAGGCTTAAACAGAATCACTATCATGATATTGCCCCATCCTTACCACTAAATCATGAGCTGTTGAATAGAACACGTTTTTCTATTGGTTTGATAAATTTGTAATTTCTTGAAACCATCTTCTAGGGACTGCATTATCAAGTTTAGGATAGCAGAAGCCTGGTTGGCTTACTGAATAGAATTCTGATGCTTTCTTTCTCTATTTGTTTGATAAACTGGCAAACACTCACACCAACCCGACCTTTTAGGGTGTGCACTGTCAAGTTTAGGATGCTATTCTAGTAAAGTTCCCCATGTCTTAAATCATATATTCTGTCAGAATTCTTCTGAGCCTTGCACCAAGCATTGTTCACACAACCATGTGCCAAATGATGTTTAAATCCGAGTTATTACCATGACATGTTTTGGCTCTTAGAAATAATCAAATTATTAAAACATGCAACTCGGCAAAACTTGGGAGACCCAATTTTGACTGAACTTGGCGATTCAGCAAAAACAGGGTAAATCTCAGCAAATTACAAAAATATTCAAATTCATCAACTTGGCAAAATTCACCAAAACTCGCCAAGACTTAGCAAAACTGGCAAAACTTGGCGTAGGCAAGTAAAGAGGCAAGCTTTTCGGCCTTCTTTCTGACTCACAAGTACTCGCAATTTCTTTAGTATTGGGTGAGTTCTAAAACTAAAGCAATAGGATTTCCATTTTGGCTTCTGCTTTTTGGGTATCTCAGTAATCACTCACCAGAACTTTGTAAAGGGCACTATCAACTTCAGTATGGCATTTTTCTAAGAAGCACAGCATCTTCAGGGGTGCGTATAACACCCAGATTCACCCTATACGTGCCCCTAGTCTTGTTCCATGGGATAAGCATCGAGCCAGATGAGGGTGTGGGCGCAGATACAACAGTCCACTGTACACTCACTGGGTGAAAACATAAACGTTCCTATAGAGCATATGCTTGGTCAGGTTTAAACGCAACTGATTATCATGGCATTTCTCTGCCCTTAACGCCATATAATGGCTGAATGACAATAATTATGCTGATTTTTTGTTTGTTTGCTAAATTTGTGAACACTCACACCCACTCTACGGGGATACAATTGTCAATCTTACGATGCCTTCTGCTAGGAACCTCTGTACCCTCGGGGATACGTATTAGATTTCACTTGATTTTTACACCCATTTTCATTGACAAGGGGCATGTTCCAAGTCGGACTTAAAGTCAAGTTTTTGTAATGATATTGCTCTTGCTTACCACCATACCCAAGCTTGGTGAACGTAATTCGGCTAATTTTATTTTTAATTCAGTGGATTGGTAAGCACTCACCGAGTCACCCTCACCCTTTGTTGAGTGCACTATCAAGTTGAGATTCTCATTCTACCAAGGAGCCCCAACTTTTGGTGGTATGCATTCTGCTGAAATTCACAAGGTTTTCACCTAGCCTCAGTCACGGGTAGCATGTGCCCAGAAAAGCTTAAACCCAAGTAATTATCATAGCATTGCTCTTCCTTCTTGCTAGACTATGGCCTGAACAGAATTCTGTTCACTATATTCTCAATATGCTTATTTGTAAACAATTTAAATGATATATTTTAGAAGTATAAAAATCACTGTCATCAGTACCAACTGATTCACAAGTCTACAGTTTTTGAAACACAAAGCAGGGTGGTGTTGAGGCCTATTTTAAGTGCCCCAAAGAGGGTACAGAAGATCATAGGATCAAGGTGGTTCCCTGCAAACTTTTGATTGGGGCAGATGGGATATGGTCTGCTGTTCGCAAACAGATGGTTGGGGATGCTCCCAGATACCTGAAAAAGCGAATATGGAGTGCATTAGTCCATGATCCACATCTCAAGTTAGTGAGAATAACTCTTCCATATAATCAGATTTTGATATGGTACTCAAGATCTATTGGCACATTCTGATGTAGCCTCTTCTGTGTAGACTATTTGATGGGCTTGAAAAAGGAGATTTCATTATACACAGAGAAAAAAGGGCCAGTAGCACTGTCTTCATATCTAGTTCAGGTATATGTGGGTGCCCTGCTAATTCATGAAAACTTTAGATTGCTCTGGTGTACAGAAAGGCTAACCATGTTGTCCCTAATGGCATTAAGTGCACTTATCTGTTGTTTGTGAAACTTCTTTTTTAGATAAACTATCTCTTAACTCTGTAACTGATGGATATCATAAAACATATTTCTGGCATTTTTCCCATTCAACATTGATCATTTATTGACCAATAGGATTTAGTGATTGAATCTGCAGATAGATAACAAAATGAATAATCGACGAGCGAACAATCCACAAGTTTTAATTGAGTGAAATGTCGTGTCTGCTTACAAATGCTACACTGTTTTCTCTTTTCATGATGTACTACAGTAGTAACAAAGGTGTCTGTCTATGCTCCACAGGGACACGTCCCCTGGCCTTGTACCCTCGTCCCCATACCCGAAACGTTTCTTGGACTTCGGGACGGCCAGGAAATGTCCCCTCCCTGTCCCTTTTCTCTGCAAAAATCAGGAAACGTCTCGATACTGCAAAGATATGTGCAGGAAACGTAAGGGATGGCTAGCATCCATGGGACGACCAGGAAACGCCTGGATGTCCCCCAACCGTCCCGGGGATGGCTAGCCGTCTCCTATGGCCCAGCGCACGGTTGGACGCCATTTTTTTAAAAACACTTTTTTAAATGAAAATAAAACATCGAGTGAGTTCTGGTGAAATCAATTAAATAAAACATCACATTTATGTGCAGAAATAATGTAATCTGAGTTCTACTTTTCTTTACGGTCTACCATTTTCAACAGCTTTTTGCTGTTTATGGTTCTTTCTTGTACTGTCACGCATGTTAGTGTTCGTACAGGATTTTGCTTTCAGTATACTTGTGTTTTTCTTTCTAGTATATTTGGATGAAGCCCCCAAATAGACTCTCAATAATATGATTTAAAAAACACCCAGACACTTTGAGACTAGTGTATCTCAGAAAACATGTTCTGTCTGTACAAGCATGCATTTTAAATTTTTAAGCATTAAATAACCAAATCTAGAATTTAATGCTAAACAATCCTGCCACCAATATCAATAATGTTGTTTTGACTTACAGAATACTGCTGTTCAAATTTCTTGGCAATGAATTTTATTACAAATTCTGTTTTGAGTTATTTAACTAACAATACTTTGAGCTTCCAGCATTCACCAAAATCCAACATCTTAAGAAATGGGAGCAGATAGGAAACACAATCGTAAGTTTACTTCTATTTTGTGCCATTGAAATTACAAGACTTGAATTAACGGTATTCGCTGAAAAAATCAATGTCTTAAAAAACATGAGCACAAATCAAACAAATCAGAAGTTTATCTGGACATATTTAGCACCTCCTAGAATATGGTTTTTAATAACATATTCTGAGGTGCTGGCAAAACAAAAAGTAAAATGGCCCAAAATTGAATTGAGTTATTCTAACATCTATAGAAGTTACTCACATGTACAGTAAATTACTCAAGGGTAATATCCAGTCAATGTACCTCCTCTACCAAAAATTTCTCACACAGAACCACGTATAGCATTCTAAGCCAAACAAGGCTGCCACTCCAACCTCTTCTATCTTCAGATCTTGTCTGGCCATTATTAATTTGTTTGTCGATTTTTATGTGAAATCTCAATTCAAGCTTAATGCTATGTATCAAGTTTCTACAATGTTTATGATAAATGTTCTATCAATGTTAAGCTATGAACATTTGAAATTTCTCTATATTTTTAAAAATTTCTCTATTTTTTTAACAGCCGTCCCCTGCGGTCTCCTAAAATATGGCCTAAAAATACCCCGTACCGGAAACACGTCCCGTCGTCCCCTGCCGTCCCCGTCCCTGTCCCCATCATCGAACCTGAAACTTCATGGAGCATAGGTGTCTGTCCAAACAATATTGTTTAAAACCCTCGTATTACACTAAAACAAAATTAATTTCAAAAAGAAGGAAAGTCACTCATGGGAAAACTGAAATTGGGAATACAGAATCAATATTCATGTGTTCTACATATGTTGTTTCATAGCTATTATAGAGTCAACTGTGTGAATACCCAGACTAGTTGGGGCTATATATAATATAAAAAGGTGTTAAACTTCAAGTTTAAGTAAGAGCAACAGGAAGCTTATTGGATTATGTCAATATTATGCAGGAGAGTATACCCTCTGGTCACTCCGAAAGATGGACCAAACAGAGGATATGGCAAAAGCATTCTTAGCAGAACGAACAACCTGTGGAAGCCCTGGCTGTAAACAGCGTGCGTTACAGCAGCTTGATGGGATTGAGTTATGGGATGATATACGAAATGCTATTGAGGCAACTAGTGAAGAGATCATAATAGAAACGAAGATGATGGATAGACTGCCACTGAATAAATGGAGTGATGCAGATGGACATGTCCTATTGATTGGTGATGGTATGTACATTTCTTTAGAATCCTGGGATTTTGTGGAATGCTAAGTAAAAAACCTTTCTTTCTTCATATTTTGGTGCACTTAAGTCTGAACACTTACCAAACTCTTAGTACTCAATTATGTATAGGCTGCGTGTTTATGACTATGTATAAGGGACTGATCAGTATTGGTTCATGATTGTAGCTGCACATGCACAATATGTTGGGCCTGGGCAAGGAGCAGTGTCTGCATTTGAAGATGTACATCAACTTTCCCTTCTTCTTGAAGTGGCAAGTGAATCATCATTTTCAGAGGGAAGCATTCAAGAGGCTGTTAAAAGGTCATTAATATTAGCCAAATCTAACATCTGCATTGAAATCTTCAAACTAAACTTTTTTGCAGTGACTGTGTTCTCATAGGATAATTTTTTCTGTAGGTTTGGAAACCTAAGCTTCAGTATACTTGGTTATAGAACCCACTATAAAATATTACAGCATTTTATCCCCAACTCTAGAAAATAGGCTCAACTTCAAAGCACAAGAAAAAGCAAACAAAGTACAAACCCATTGTTTTTTTTAAAATTGCAGTTTCAAAATCACTTCCTAAAATTGACAATGGCTACATATTGTATCAAAAACAAATAGGTAAAATCCTCCAATAGTTGAAAAGTTGAACAAAATGTGAACCAGACAAATTTTATCTAGTTTTAGTTATGTATAGAATAAATTAAAAATATCCTTATAAGCTTCATAATGGTTGAAATTATATATCTGATCACAGGTTCGAGGAGTTGAGAATTCCCCGCGCAAAGAAGATGCAAGAGTATGCATCCTATTTTACCACGATTCCAGACTTCCAACCGGAGTGGTCTCAACATTTAAGTGTAGAAGATAGATTGAAAGTGAATGAGGAGTACAGGAAATGGATTCACGCATACCCCAACAAACAGCAGGGTGATCCTGATTCAATCTACTTCCAGTAAACAATTACAAAAGCTTTGTTGATCCTGAATTGTCTAGTAACTAATTGCATCATAGACATATGGTTATAATCATTACTAAATACTAACACCTGTCAATTACTAAAAGTCTTTTTGCTGAAATTCAAAATGCAAAGTAAGTAATACAAAGCATCAGAGAAACAAACGAATTGTGTTATCATCAAAAAAATGTTCACAGCAGCATTTCTTTAAAGTAATATTTTTTTTTTCTTTGTGATAAGATTTCGTTTTCCCTTCCATTTATTACATTACAGCTTCTGAGTTATGATATGATTTCCATTGGGATTATTTTCATTTCATGTAATCAGGGGTGTTAATTATTTCTGTGTTAAGTCTGATGGTGTGGCTGAGAGTGTCTGTTTGGCAGAAAATTGATGTTGGAAGAAACATTTTGTCTCTCATTGTGGCACATAGAATGTATTAATATAAAGAACTCTCTAGAAGAAATGATAAAATCTGGAGTATTAAATTTTCAGACAAATTAAATTTCCAAACTCTTTTAAGTGGTAATGGTTTAACTTATATTATAATTATTGGAAGTTTAATAGATTGAGATAAGATAAGAAGATGATATTAATACCTACAAAAGGTTAAAATTGGTTTATGGAATTGAAAAAGTATAATGTAGAATAAGGAGCATAAGTGCAGCTAGAGCAAATTAAGCATTACAGAAAATGTGTATAAAAACAAATCATATTCTTCAATGTCTCACAAGTCTTATCTAAAAGCTTTTCATGTTTTGCTTCCTATTCAATTCCGACAAAGAAATGACGTGAATAAAAAAGCAATCCTCGAGTGTGAAACATTGTAGAAGCCAAGGCTTTGGTGGAAAATAATCACGCATCTTCGATCCTCCTAAGCCATGAAGGTCTATAGAGAGTTTACAAATCTCTTAAGAGGTGAAAGAATCACCCCATAATCTCATAGTAAGGAGGGGATCTTGGAATTTTTGATGTGATCTACTGAAGGATTGAGGTGAGATGATGAATTTGGTGATATGAAGGGACTCCTGGATTTAATATTCTCCACATCCCTTATCAAGGATTTTGAATGTGGATTTTAGGGACAATTGGTTAGTGGATGGAGTAGAAGATGTGGAAAGTAAGTCACTAGGGTCGATGTATGACATGGATTTTGTGGAACAAGACTTGGGAATGATGTTAGACAATGGTGTCATATTTTCCTTCCAACATCTTACAACATTGAAGGAGTGGAGGTCACCTAAAATAGTAATTTCCACACCATTGTATGGGAACTTAAGACATTGATGATATGCAGATGGTATGGCTTACATGCTATGGAGTCATGGTTGACCAAGCAAGATGTTGTATGGAAGTTCTAGGTCTAGGACGTGGCATAAGGTATGTTGCAATGAGGGTCCTACCTCAATGGGAAGGTAAATAGTATCAGTTGACTCTCTCTACATTATCATAAGATTTAATGGTGATAGTCTGAGATCTCAAGGCTTTAGTTGTATAACCCAAATGTTGCACCAATAGTAGTGTATAAAATTTTAGGCTTAACCCATTGTCTATGAGTTTGATTTTATGTTTATGAATGATAGCCTTTAAATGGAGGGGACAATAATGCAATGGATTGAGGGGAGGAAAATAATTTGGAGTGAATGTGAGATGATGCTTTTTGGAAACATGGCCAAAATAGCTTGGAAATGTGAAGGGTCAATATTATTAGGGACTTGAGATTCATGTAGGATACAATTTAAGATATCCCTATGTATGGGTGATGTTCAAAGGAGCTCAAGGATGGAAATTCGGGCTGAAGTTTGCTCAAGGTGGTCAAGGAAGTCATATCATTTTCAGGTGTTTGGATTGGATAGAGTAGAAACTCTGTTTATGACTTTTTCATGTTGGGTTGTGACATCCCAATCGGGTGATTTTATTTTAATAGTATGGATTCATTCATCAGATTGTTTGATGTGACCAACAATAGAGTCATAGGTGTAAGGAATTTTGTGGTGATGGATAGTGTTTGTATGGGATTCATTTCCTTGAGTATGTTATTGGTTATGCTTAAGGAATAGGTTTGATATATACCTAATCTTGATTAGACAAGGTGCTTGATGGTTCTTCAATTTCAATTTCACCTCTATTTATAAGGCATGGGATATAATGTTCCAATTTCATACATTTTCCTATGGCATAACCTTTGATTTTGATAATCACAATATTCATCCTCATACCAAGAGGGCTTTGGTTGACTATCATCAAAGGGTTTCGTAAGTGGAAAAGGTAACAATGTTAGCCTTGACTAGTTGATGAAAGCCTACTGGTGGTACTTGTAAAATCCATGGCCATTTTCTCAAAATCTTGAGTCTCTTGAGGGCTAGGGTTCACTTTTCATGCACTAGGGTTTTGTCTTAGGGTTTTAAATCCCTCAAGCCTTCATTGTTTACCAAAGCCCTCCTTAAGCCCTAAGTGTTCTATTCCTTCGTTCACTTGCTATATCCGGTTGTAGGTCATTTGAGTTATGACTTAAGCCATCAAATGCGTGGTCACTAGCCCCATGGTCTAGGTTTGTCGATCATTACATGTTACATCATCGCTTTAATATTTCCTAGGTCGGGTGAAAGATTTCCTATGTAAATGACTTAAGTCTTAAAGTCTTTAGTCTCATGGTTCTTGGTCTCGTCGACCCAGTCGGGTCCCCCTTTTAAGATTAACTTTTTATGCATGTGCATAATTGTTGACGGTTGGATATGAGGATCTGATCCTAGTTGTTCCCTGCTAACCCCATGAAAATAAAATATTGTTTCCTAAAAAGCAGCAGGGTGAGCGGGCTTCTACCATGTGGCATGCACGTGGCATGGGTCCCGTGGTCTTCAAGCCTTGCAACAGTGGTGAGCCCCTAGATCGACGGTCCCTGTTTGATGACTTGGTTGCATCTTGACCACCTTCCGTGCTCCCCACTCGATCTTAATATTTCATCAAAATATTTTAGTGGAATGAGCAGGCTGGTGACACGTGTCTCTGGTGGGACCTAGGTGGGAGGACAAACGATGCAGTGGATGTTGATGGTAATTGAGCAACCCAAATTTAAAGTAGGTGATCAGATAGTGCTTGTTGCGAGGTCGATGTGTCGTGGGTTTTCAAAATTGTGTAACATCCGACATGAGGTTTTGAAGTTTGGGTTTTTATCGACTTGGCGACGTGCGGTGGAGATTTGAACAATTGTAAATATGATGGTTAGGTGTTAAAGTTATGGGTAGTGAGCGATATAGTGGTGGATGGCCCAAATCTAGGGATGGAGATCGACGGTGATGTTTTAAAGTTCATTGGGGATCTAATTTCGATCGTCCATCTCAAATCTGAGGGCTAGAATTTAAATGCTAATAGATAGTTGCTCCTGCTTGTGAGTATTGACTGTGCAATAATGGTGCACACGTTTCTCAGCTACTAGATCGACTCCAAGTGGCTTTAGATTGTATTCTTGCATTTCTTCCAAGGTCGAAGTGATTGTTGAGCGGCACCATTTATTTCCTAAAGTGTTACAATGGTTATATTCTTTTTCAGAGTATGTTCTCCTTGATTCTAATTGCAAAATTCTTGGGGGTGCCATGCATGTTTTCAGAACTCCATCAATGTTGGAGTGTGCTCGAGGTGTCAATGGCATTCATGTCTAGTTGCATCATTTTGGGGGGAATTCTTGTTATTTATAATTTGACCTGACTTCATCCTTTTGTAACCCTAGTTAGAGTTAGGGTTTAGAATTTTGAATTCAATTCTAAGTTATGCCTGCACTATAAAGGCAATTTTTGTTGTTTTGTTTCGGGTTCAAACTTCTACTCTCCAACCTAAGTGGTTTGGTGTAGTGTTTCCCTACCAGATTTTGTTCCTATGCTTTCTGTAATTCTTTGCTTTGAGTCAAGTTGAATAGGGTAAGTCCTTTGGACATAGATAGGGAATGTAATGAGCTATGCTCTGTAATAACAATAGATGACCACCATACAACATTTGTATTTTGCTTCAATGTATATGTCAATCTATATGTTCTCCAAATATTGTGTGTAATATCTTTTGAATCAATATATCAAGGGTTGTGTTGATGCTTTAAACACATTTGTTGTTTGAGTTATGTTTATGTTTTCCTATCATTCAAGGAGTGGTGTAATTGCTTGCATAGAGATAGCGAGGGTATTGTAGTGTAGTGTGGATAACTAACATGTTGATTGTACGTTTCTTGGTTTCCTGTTGCAAGGTAGTAGGGTTATGAGAAGCCATGGTTAGTATTTTGTAGGAGTTTATTTCATTCATGACTTCGTGTGGATTAGGCACTGGTCATGGAGATTCACAAAGTATGAAGCTAGGGCAGAATAAAAAACTTTCAATTCAAAAACATTTATTGCTTTTTTAGTTTAGATTTTCTTTCATGTTTGCCTTTTCCACACTACCAAAAGCCATTATTAGTAGTGAAAGTTGTATAAATGATTTAGCCCATTAAAGGCCTTCCACCGTTATAGTGTGATGATCTGCATTAATGTATAGGGATACCCACCTTGGTCCTTCAGAGCCTAAAGTGAAGAGGAGAGGCTTGCCAATCGATCATCTCCTGTTCATAAGCCACTGACCTAGGGTCTCTGAATATAAGGAGTAGCTACCCTTTAGGAGATGCTATACCATCAGCTGGAAACACCAACACCTAGCTCAATTGGTTTCCCTAGGGGTGTAAACTATCTCTATTTTTGCTCAAAATTGGGGCGTAGATGAAATGATGTGTTGGGAAAATGTGTCTCAATCTTGCAATTTTATACATTTTATTGTTGATAGGATGTATGTTGGTATGTGGCGACTGATCATGCAAATATTGTACCTAGACGATGGTTTTTTCCTGGTGACATGACAAGGTTTTTCCCCATTAACACGTCAAGGTTTTTCATTAACATGTCAAATGAAAAATGACCTTGTAAAACCCTAATTCTAGAAGGTTCCAAAAAGCTTGTTATAAGCAGCTAAGATGTATGTAGACAATGGTGTATTCTGAGATTTTGATAGCGGTCGTGTTGTCTCTTGATCTCCGATGGTGATACTCTTGTGAGAAGCTTTCTCTGCAAGTATACTGTAATTTTTTGATTTCTGAATAATATATTGAGCGGATTTTGGAGTGGGGTTTTCCTCCCGAAAGGGTTTTCCCCACGTAAACCATTGTGTTGTGGTATTCATAATATTTGTGTTTATTTTTGTTTAAGTTTTTGTAACTGTTAAAGATCTATAATTTTTTTCATTTTTCTCCTCTCAAGATTAGTATAGGAAGTTGTTCCGCTACCTTAACTTCCTTACAAGTGGTATCGGAGCTTGATCACTTTTGGTTTTAGTTGTGGGTTGTTGGGTTTTTTGAACTAATCTAGATTTGAGTGGGAGCTTGTGCAGAAGACACTTTGTGATCTTATTACAAGAATTTTCATATGGAAAGTTCATCAGGGAGAATAGAGGTGGAGAAATTTTCTGGAAATAATTTTGAAATGTGGAAGCTAAAGATGGAGGATCTGTTAATAGATCGAGATCTGTGGGATGCTATTGATGAGAATTTTTTAAGGCCTATAGATCTTACTCAAGTTGCTCAATATGATGGTATGGACAGTAAAGCCAAGGGTCTAACCAAATTGTGCTTGGAAAAATCCATTTTAATTAATGTCTATGAAGAGACCTCTGCACAGAAACTATGGAAGAAGCTTGGTAAGATGTATCAGGCCAAATCTTTAGTGAAAAAGATTTTCTTGAGGAATAAGTTGTATTCCTTGAGAATGGAGGAGGGTGGATGAATTACAAACCACCTATAAGCATTCAATATGTCAGTGGCTCAATTGGCATCAATTGGTGTCAAAATGGATGATGAGGAGAAATGTCAAATCTTTTTTTCTTGTTTTCATGATTCATGGGATTCTCTTGTTATGGCTATTGGGAGTACTTTTGTTATATTGAAGACTGAAGATGTGGTGGGTTCTTTGCTTTCTGAATAGATGAGGAGGAAGGTATCCATCACTACCAAGGAGACCCTAAATATTCGTGGAAGGCCTAAGGAAAAAGGCAAGAAGAATGAGAAGCATGACAAATCCAAGTCCAAGGGGAGATCTAAATCTCTTGGGAAGTCCAAAGTTATTTGTTGGAACATCGATAAGCCTGGACATGTTCGTAAGGAATGCAAAGAAGAAGAAAAAGAAAATAAATTTGATTATTATTTCGAGTCCAAGAAGGAAGATGGTGACACATTCATTGTAGCTTTGACAACTCATGTAGGTAATGATGCATGGTTAATTAACTTAGGTGCATCTTTTCATATGACCTTTAATTGTAGTGCCTCGTGTGATACTGTTCTATTATGACACTATGCGGATACTATTATGTTTGTTTCATACTCGTGATTATGCTGGTGATTGTGTCACTTGTTTGACTTATGTGTTTTTCTTGGATGCACATGATACTATTTTACGATGTTGATGATATAATGATGCATGGTGTTCGTGTTTACCTGATTTTGCAATATTGTGTGGTTATGTAAATTGTTTAATACTCGTTTCATGATATTTTTGATGAATATGCTATTGCTTGAGGTTCGGGTGAGAGGGACGGTGTTGCATTGCTCATCCATGAGCGCCTTGCCACACTGCAATTCTCTTTCACGGTGTGTATGACATCAAACATATATACATACATACTATTTAAACACTTGTGTTTTTATGTAGGATTGCAGGTACCCAAACCTCGATTCCACCTACACTGGTAGGACAGGGCGAGCCTCATAAATTTCCAATGGGTATGAAGTTGAAAACGGATTTGACAAGAAAGTGTCCCTGTCTATGTCTGTTGTCCCATCAATGTTTGATGGTGTCATCCGTTAGTATTCCACCGTATTATGGTATTGTGTGGTTTCATGTTGATCCTTTCAACTTGTAAATCCTGATGTGTTTGTCCGTTTTTTTGGATGCATATCATTATTGATAATTGGATTTAATCATAGTAATAAATTAAATTATTAATGTATTAAGGGAATCTTATTAATTAAAATATTAAATTAATGTATAGATTATAATTATAATGAAATGCAAATGAAACACAAATTTGCATTTATAAATGATGGTTATTTTAATTTAAAATATAGTGGATCGATAATCCATAAGTTTAAAGTTTAAATTTAAATTATTTGATAAATTTTAAATTATTTGTTAGAGGGATGTAATAAAATATTACCCTCTAAAGTAAAGTTTTCAAAAATAAAATAAAATAATAAATAACAATTATGTGTATACATATATATTTTAATTTTTTTTACCCACCCAAATTTGATTAAGCATGATAAAATTAAAATAATGAAATTAACATCAAAATTCTTTCCCCTTACCACAGTCAAGGTTAGTGGGGTATATTTCTTAATTTGCTAAATTCCTCCAAGTGTTAAGCAGGGTAAAAATAAGGTGTCGGGTGGTGAAAATAAAAGTGGTACAGGCTAGGAATTTTTAAATATTTTAATGATCTTTTATAAGCGAATTGTTAAAACGTAAATAAGTATTGTGTTTTCTGATCAATTTAAAAATTGATTTATTTTTAGAATCAGATTTATTTCCTAATACATTTAAATTAGATTTATTTTCAAAGTATATTCAAAATTAGATTTAACTACAAGTTAGTTAAAGTTAAATTTATTTACAAAATTCCTTTACTATTAGATTTGTGATTTGTGTAAAGGTTATATTTTTGATTAAATTTATTTGCATTAAAAACATATTACATTTTAATATAATTTATTATTTTAAAGTAACAAATGTATATAGGTTATATTTTTAAATTTGAATCATTTTGAAGTAAACAAATGTATAGTCTAGGAATTTTATGGTATACATACTATAGATTTTTAGAGTGCTTATTTATTTAAAATATATTATGATGGGAATGCTTTTAATTATAGTGGATTATTTAATTATTTATTACATTATCTTTAATAAGATTGGGTTATGATCACGTTTAAATGAATGGATATTTATAGTTGTCTTTGAACATGTTTAAATAATTTTGTTTACATTCTGAGTGCTTTATGAAATTGATTTCTTATGAATGCTAGTAGTTCTTTGATTGATCATATTTTCCTCTTGTTTTATTTTGTTATTGAGGTGATCTTTATGAAAAGACATGTTCTAGACATGTTGGGAACCCATAAATGTTAAGTCACTTTCTTTTCATAGTCATGGGTGGTAAGTTGTTAGGCTTCCAGAGGCGATGCGAAACTCAATTGTGTTGATTTTTTCCCATGATTAAACCTTTGTATTCCATTGATCGTATTCCTATTTTAAGTTCTCGTGGGTGTACTTTATTTTATGATTTGTTTTGCCTTAGTTTGATTATGAGTGAGATGGTTTATGCCTCACACACATTCTCATGTTGTGAATTCTATGTTTGGTACACCCCTTGTTGTTGTGAGTTTTGTTTTGGAACTATTGGGGAGGGTGGCTCTTCATGGGCGCTGGTGCACAAAGGGACATTCAGGATAACCCATGAAAGAGTTGGTTAAACAAGTCAAAACCTAATAAAATAAATTAGTGGGTTTGGGTAGTAACACATTAATTAGTATAGTAAGATACCTCATCCTTGTTGTTAGTGCTTTTGTAGACTAAGGGTGGGTTGAGAAGGCCATTGTTGGAAAAATCACTACCTTGTCCTCATGAGAGGCTAGTGGTTCCACACGTGTCACCCTATGAGGCCGACGCCTAATGAGAGGCAGTCAGGATAACCATAGATGGGGGTCAACACCTAATGTGAGGCAGTCAGGATAACCCATGATATGATTGTGCGATGACACTCTCCCATAGTATTCTTTGTTTTCCTTTGTATGCCTTTGGAAGCAATCACCTTGTAAGTGGTCATTGAGATTGTTGTATGTTATATTTTGGTTGACCTTGTGATTTGGTCTTGTGATCATTTTGCTTGTCTGTCTTGGTCGTGGGTCCTTTCTTGTCATCTCCTAGCATGGGGGGGTGTACCTTTGGGTCCACGTGGTCGGGTGGAATGCGCTATGCACCCCATTGGGTTCCCAAGTTGTGTTCATGATGCAGAAGCGGATGCAATCTCCAAAGATTCACTTGGTTGAAGACTATCCCACATTTTGTACCTTATTCTCCATTATGTATCATTCTTTTACTCTATTTACTCTTCTTGTTGATATAAGGGAAGCATCATGCAATGCACGATTGAATCCATGATATGTTGTATTTGTGGAAATATGCTCCACTATTGTAATATTAAACTATGAATTGAATTGTAATAAAATGATGTATCCTTTATTTCCTATTGTTCATGGTTGGCTGCATGTGCCATTATTTTATCTCGTCATTGTGTGTATCTTTTGTTATCTTCTTGGCATTATCTTTAATCATGTGGTTGGTATGGGTTTTACATTTAGTAATGCCACCATGTGTACCCTAGAGGATGTAGATGATTCTGTAAAGCATAATGGATTTCCATGTAATGTATATACATATTCATCTTATGAATATTTCTCTTTAAAAAAAAACAAAATTATGCGGTGTTTGTTGCCCTTTGGTGTTCACATGGTGGGGAATTACATCATTGGTATCAAAGCCAAGGTTTATAATTTTGGGTACTCTAGGTAAATTGTGCCCTTTAGGTTAACCTTTGCGCTTAACTCTTGAATGCACATGTTCCTCTCTAATGTCATGTAGGAACATGCCTCCGAGTAGAGGTTGTGGTTGTGGAAGAGGCCGAGGTGGTGGCCATGAAGCCGACTGCCAAAGTTCATCTTCTTTGAGCTCCCATGATTTAGAAAGTGAGGAACGTCAAAGTTCCTAAAACAATCTGGGAGGCAGAAGGTAGAACCCGGAGCAACTGATTTAAGAAGGAGGGCAGTTGCGACACCTCCTTGAGGAGATTCTTGGTCGTTTAGCCCCTAGGCCAGAGAAGAAGTAGCAGGTAGAGAGAGAAAGAGAGAGGTCTCCAAGGCGGAAGGAATTGTCAGCAGAGCAGGACGCAATAGTGACAAGTCACATGAGGGACCTATTGAGAGCTCACCTTCCCACTTTTGATGGTGCTAGTGGAGGACTTGAGGCAGAAACTTGGTTAATAGACTTGGATCGCTGCTTTGTGATGCATCCTTATGGAAATAATACTCATGCTAGGTGTTCCATTATGCACCTCAAAGGCTTTGCATCTATGTGGTGGTGACTAGAAGAGCATAAATTACACCTAGACATCAACATGGTGACTTGGGAATTGTTTTTGGAGAGATTTAGGGCTTGTTTTCCTCTCAGATCATTGGAGACAATGTTGAGTAGATGAGTTTCATGAGTTAAGACAAATGGAAATTTTCGTTGAGCAGTACAAGCGTTGATTCTTTGAGTTGAAACAATATACAGGAATTGGTAATGATGAGGCCATGCTAGTACAACACTTTTACAAGGGCTTAAATGCCCGAATTAGTGGAGGAGTCCGGGTCTTCGAGCTGAAGACAATGGAGGTAGCTGTTGAGAAGGCCCGTTTGGTAGAGGAAAATTTGGCCATGCCTTGGGGAGGTCACCCAGGTGTGCAGATTGGCAGTGCACTTGCGTTTGGATCTAGTTCACGAGGTGGGCAACCTCAAGCTGCAGGATCTTCTAGGGGTCATCATACACCTTCTAAGGGTGGTCAAAAACAACAACAGGCATAGACCAAGCATACAAACTCTCAATCTTAGAGTGGTAGAAATCAGTTTAGAAGAGATCAAAGTCGGCATCGAGTTTGACAGGACTGTTTTGAGCAACCTACTCAGAGTTCTCAGTCGGCCCCCAGTTGAAGCAGTTTTCAATAATCTAATGCACCATCAGGTGGTGGAGGTTATGGATGAGATACAGGTTGTTTCTCCTATGGAAAACAAGGACATATTTATAGACAATGTCCGTAGAAGAAGACTTCAAGGTTCAGTCAGAGGCTAGCCACTTTTGAGCCGACAGTGGGTGATGCAGGAAAATATCATCGAGTCTTTGTGACGGTTGACAACCATCAGGCTGACCATCAGGGCACTGTGGTTGAGACAATAGGTGTGTTACAAGGCACTAGTATTTCTATTCTCTTTGATTTTGGTGCATCAGATTTTTTTATTTCCCCTTTAGTAGTAGAGCACTGTAAAATGGTGGCAACAAGGCAAGGCATTAAGTGGTAGGTCAAATTGGCCTACGGGGCAAAGGTAGTAGTTGAATTGCTTATTCAGGGTTGTGGTTTGAAAATTGGGTCGTTGGCGACTTTGGTGGACCTTCAAATCCTACCTCTTGGGTTTTATGATGTCGTTTTGGGTATGGATTGGCTAAATGCTCACCGAGCGATAATAGATTGTCGCTGCAAGGTTGTGCGGTGTGTAGATGATTCAGGAAATGAAGTGGAGATCATCGACATACAAAGACCCATCTCTTTGTGGATGATTTCTGCGATGCAACTAAAGAGGTGTTTCCATCAGGGCTGTCAGCTGTTTGTTGTGTTAGTCAATGACTTGGATTTGGGAGAAAGTCAAGAGGTGTCATTGGATGACTATCCTCTCCTTAAGGAATTTACAGATGCTTTTTCGAGTGAAATTCTGGGAATGCCACCTAAGCATGACATTGACTTCAAGATTGATCTTGTACCTAGGGTTGAGCCTATATCTTGGGCTCCATATCGAATGACAACTTAGGAGCTTCAGGAGCTCTATTTGTAGTTAGAAGAGCTGTTAGAAAAAGGGTTCATTCGTCCTAGTGTTTCCTCGTGGGGAGCACCAGTTATATTCGTAAAGAAGGATGGTTCCCTCCGTTTGTGCATCAACTACAGGAAGCTAAACAAGGTGACAGTGAAGAACCGATACCCTTTGACGAGAATTGATGATCTATTTGATTAGATAAAAGGGGCTCGGGTATTTTCAAAGATAGACCTTAAGTTGGGATACCATCAATTGTGGATAGCCGAAGCTGATATTCACAAAACATCATTTCACACTCAATACAGGCATTATGAATTCACTATTATGCCATTTGGGTTGACGAATGCACCATCAGTTTTCATGAGCCTGATGAATGGAGTCTTCTGAACCTACTTGGACATATTTGTTCTAGTTTTCCTCGATGATATCCTGATCTATTTGAAAACTATGGAGGACCATGAGGAACACTTGAGATAGGTGTTGTAGTGCCTGAGAGGCAACCAACTATATGCTAATTTGGCTAAGTGTGAGTTTTATAAGAATGAAGTGAAATACTTGGGTCACATCATCTCTGGTGAAGGTATCTTTGTGGATCCTTCGAAGATTCAAACCATAGTTGATTGGCTTGCACCCACAAATGTTGTTGAGATTCACAGTTTTATGGGTTTGGTAGGCTACTATCGATGATTTGTGGAGGGATTTTCGAGGATAGCACATCCCATCACTACCCTTTAGAGGAAAGGGAAAAAGTTTGTTTGGTTAGAACAATGTCAATTAGCTTTTCAAACCCTTAAGGAGAAGTTGACTAGTGCATCGATCTTAGTAGTCCCTAATCCTACTAGGGAATTCATAGTATGTATAGATGCTTCCTTGGATGGTCTAGGAGCCGTTTTGATGCAAGAAGGTCATGTGATTGCATTTGAGTCCCACAAGCTCAAGGATCATGAGCTGAATCATCCCACACATGATTTGGAGTTAGTCGTTGTTGTGCATGCCCTTGTGAGATGGAGACACTTTTTATTAGGGCATCGATTCGAGCTTCATAGCGATCATCGTAGCTTGCAGTATATCTTTATGCATCCGAACCTGAATACCAGATAGAGGAGATGGACAAAGTTTCTTTGCAAATATTATTTTGAGGTTAAGTACATTCAAGGCAAGGAAAACGTCGTGGAAGATGCTTTGAGTCGGCAAAGGCATGAGATATTTGCAATAACTCTTGATGTGGACTTGAGGAACTGTGTCCTTGCAACACTTCCTACAGATAGTTGGTATCAAAAAGTGAAGGTGGAAATTGAGTCAGATAGGGCTCTGGAGGGAAAGTTTGCTAGTTATGCTTTGGGATCTAATGGGCTTTTGTGGTATTTGGGTCGTATGTATGTACCTTCTATAGAGAGCCTTTGTACCATAATCATGACTTAGGCACATCGAGCTCCCTATTCTGCTCATCTGAGAGTCAAGAAAACGTATGCAGACCTTCGTTCTCTATACTTTTTGGGCTAGAATGAAGAGAAACATCACAAAATTTGTGGTGAGATGTTTAGAGTTTCAAAGAGTTAAGGCAGAACACTAGCATCCCGCAGGTCTTTTACAACCTCATCTCGTTCCTGAATGGAAGTGGGATATCATATCAATAGACTTTATTGTCGGTTTTCCCATGTCTTCTCGTTGGCACGATGCTATCATGGTCATTGTTGATAGGTTGACCAAGGTGGCACACTTCTCTCCTGTCCGATCTTCCTACACTGCTTCCTTTGTAGCTAGAATTTTCATGGAGGATATTGTTCGACTGCACAAAATTTCATAAAGGATCATTTCTGACAGAGATCTGGTGTTCACTTATGCATTGTGCACATCATTGCAACATTCCTTAGGAACTCAACTAAACTTTAGTTTTGCCTACCATCCTGAAATATATGGTCAAATTGAGAGGGTCAACCAGGTTCTTGAGGACATGCTCCATATGTATGTGATGGATCAACAATCACATTGTGAGGATTATTTGCATCTGGTAGAGTTTGCTTATAATAATGGTTATCATAGCTCGATTGGCATGGCACCCTTTCAGGCACTATACGGTCATCCTTGTCGGACCCTGTTAAGTTGGGACCGTCTTGAGGACTGAGTTTTGCTTGGACCAAAAATGCTTCAAGACATGGAGCAATAGGTTGCTCGCATTAGAGAGCACTTGGTAGTAGCCCAGGACAAACAAAAGAAGTATGTTGATGCACATAGGGTCGACTGTCAGTTTTCTGTTGGTAATCGGGTTTTTCTACGAGTGCGTCCGCTAAAGAGTCCAATCAATTATGAAAAAGGCTCTAAGCTTGTGCCTTGTTTTGTGGGACCATTTGAGGTGTTGGAGAGAATTGGCCCTATTTCTTATCGCCTAGCATTGCTGCCTAGTCTATCACACATACACGATGTGTTTCATGTTTCTATTCTTAGGCCCTATTATCCAGATGTTTCTCACGTGCTTGATTGGAATGCGTTGTAGGTCGAGGATGGGCAACTGGCACTCGAGCCCGTCGTCGTTCTTTAGCACCAGAGACTTGTCCTTAGGGGCATAGAGATTGAGCAGGTGTGGGTCCAATGGGACCCTAATTATGAGTCATCAATGACATGGGAGGATGGATCCCACATTCGAGAATCTTTCCCTTTTTTATTTTCTAGCTTCCAGGAGTAAGCCTAGTTCTAGGGGGGGAGGATGTAGTGCCTCTTGTGATACTATTCTATTATGATACTGTGTGGATATTGTTATGTTTGTTTCATACTCGTGATTACGTTGGTGATTGTGTCACCTTTTTGACTTATGTCTTTTGCTTGGATGCACATGATACTGTTTTACGATGTTGATGATATAACGATGCATGGTGTTCCTCTTTACCTGATTTTGCAATATTGTGTGGTTATGTAAATTGTTTAATAATCGTTTCATGATATTTTTGATGAATGTGCTCTTCCTTGAGGTTCAGGTGAGAGGGGCGGTGCTGCATCGCTCATCCATGAGCACCTCACCACACTGCAATTCTCTCTCATGATGTGCATGGCATCAAACATATATACATATATACTGTTTCGACATTTGTGTTTTTATGCAGGATTGAAGGTACCCAAGCCTCGATTCCACCTGCACTAGCAGGATAGGGCGAGCCTCATAAATTTCCAATGGGTATGAAGTTGAAAATGGATTTGACAAGAAAGTGTCCCTGTTTATGTCTATTGTCCCATCAATGTTTGATGGTGTCATCTATTAGTATTCCGCCTTGTTATGGTATTGTGCAGTTTCATGTTGATCGTTTCAAGTCGTAAATCCTGATGTGTTTGTCATCTTGTTTGGATGCATATCATTATTGATAATTGGATTTAATCATAGTAATAAATTAAACTATTAATGTATTAAGAGAATCTTAATAGTGAAAATATTAAATTAATGTATAGATTATAATTATAATGAAACACAAATTTGCATTTATAAATGATGGTTATTTTAATTTAAAATAAAGTGGATTGATAATTCACAAGTTTAAAGTTTAAATTTAAATTATTTGATAAATTTAAAATTTAACTTTAAAATTATTTGATAAGAGGGATGTAATAAAATATTACCCCCTAAAGTAAAGTTTTTAAAAATAAAATAAAATAATAAATAACAATTATGTGTATACATATATATTTTAAATTTTTTTACCCACCCAGATTTGATTAAGCATACCAAAATTAAAATAGGGAAATTAACATCGAAATTCTTTCCCTATTACGCCAGTCAAGGTTAGTGGGGTATATTTCTTAATTTGCTAAATTCCTCCAATTGTTAAGCAGGGTAAATATAAGGTGTCGGATGGTGAAAATAAAAGTGGGTGATTAGCCACTTGTCCCATTATGATTAAGTTTTTTTTTTAATAAAATTGGAGGAAGGAAGACATGATAAAAACAAGAAATTTGCTTTGGTGAAGGAAAACAAAAACTGGGCAGCTACTTGGAAAGAAAACGAGAATTTGGGGATTTGCCGCTTATCATCTTCATCTTTGGCTGCAAATTTTAGGTATGGGCATTAAGATTGTATTAAATTTGAGCTTTGCTATTGGGTAAGCGGGTCATTGAATTTTTTATGTGTTATTGGTGTCATCTTACTTCCGTTTCAATAGTGGGTTGCAAATGCATATATATTTCAAAGCTTCAATGTTATTCATAGAATCTTTGATTTTAATTTTTCTTGTACACTGTTTTTCCCTTTTGGTTAGTTTGATCTATAGATAAAACCTTGGTAATTTATACTTGGGTTTTATATACTATTTTGTTTTTTTCAGCACCTTATTGGAGTATCCAACTTTATTTATGTTTACTCTTATATATTTCATTAATTTGTATTTAAATCTACCTTGTCATGTTTTAAACGGTATACCTGAAGTCACTTTCTTTTGGCAGCACTTAGGATTTTAGAGTGTTCTCCCTGTTTTGACTGGTGTCCATCTTCACTACTTATCATAGACTCCAAGTTGCATTTTGTACTTTCCCTGTCAGGTTGGAGGTTGCACCTCTTGCTCTTGTGTCTCCCTTTTATATTCCGTACTCTCTATTTTATTTATTTGAATAGGGAATTTCATATCCCATTACCTGTCATTTATGAGCACAACCCCTGCTTTCTTCAATCTGGTTCGTCCCACTGGAAATTGTATTAGCTGCATGGGTACCTTCTAATGGATATTCAAGCTGGTGCATGTCTTTTGATAGCAAGTCTCTTTTTCAGATTGTATTATTTAGCATCACCAAAACTCCCATTAAGTTTTCCTTCTTTTAGTCTTTCCAACATTTAAATCTACTGCCTCTTTATTAATGAGTTTTTCTTTAATCTCACTGTAGATTGTTATAAGTTTGTTATAAGTTAAATAATTTTATATATATTTTGTAGGTAGGAATATTTATACATATATATTTGCATATAGGGCTGATATAATTATTTGCAAGCTATTATAGTAGATGATTATTCTCTGATTATGAATTTGCCAAAGAATATGGACAATTTTAATAACTTTGCGTTTGAAATTTGAAGTTCGACATTTTGACTTTGTTATAGATTGATTAGCATCCAATTTTAGTAAGCTGCAGATATGTATTGAATGTGATCTATAGTTCTTTAAATGTTTAAATGATCTTATTATGAGTGAAATGTTGTAACATAAATAAAGAAAAGAAGAGAGTAATTAAATTAGATAAAAAGGTTGTTGTTGAGGTTATATATATTTAGTTATATATATGTATTTTTTTTATATACTATGATGGTGGTTAAATTTTTTTATTTAATTTTGGACTAGTTAGGTAGTAAATTTAAATAGGAGGTCATGTATGGATTATAAATTTTGGTGTATCATTATAGATGGAGAAATTATATAGGTGTGAGTAAATAAATGAAATTCACAAAGAAGTCACTGTAATTGATTGTTTTTATATATTTCTATTGTTTATTATGTGGTGGTAATGTTTCTATAATTAAAGAAAATATTATGTTATCTAATTATGTTTATTTTAGGAAATAAAGTATAATGCAAATGGATTGAATAGAATATGATTTTTTTAAAATTATTTTTGCGGTGTTAAGATTACTTACTTTAGTTTCCTTTGATAGTAATTGTTATATTTTAATTAAATTTAATTATTTTGAAGTAAATAAATGTAGAGGCTAGGAATTTTTAAATATTTTAATGATCTTTTATAAGCGAAAGTAAATAAGTATTGTGTTTTCTGATCACGTACATTTAAAAATTGATTTATTAAATTTCTTTACTATTAGATTTGTGATTTGTGTAAAGGTTATATTTTTGATTAAATTTATTTGCAGTAAACAAACATGTTACATTCAAATTTAATTTATTATTTTAAAATAACAAATGTATATAGGTTATATTTTTAAATTTAAATCATTTTGAAGTAAAAAAATGTACAGGCTAGAAATTTTATGGTATACATACTATAGGTTTTCAGAGTGCTTATTTATTTAAAAGATATTATGATGGAAATGCTTTTAATTATAGTGGATTATTTAATTATTTATTAGAGTATCTTTAATAAGATTGGATTATGATCACGTTTAAATGAATGGGTATTTATAGTCGTCTTTGAACATGTTCAGATAGTTATTTTGTTTACATTCTGAGTGCTTTTTGGAATTGATTTCTTATGAATGCTAGTAGTTCCTTGATTGATCATATTTTCCTCTTGTTTTATTTCATTATTGAGGTGATCTTTATGAAAAGACATGTTCTAGATATGTTGGGAGCCCATAAATGTTAAGTCACTTTCTTTTCGATAGTCATGGGTGGTAAGTTGTTAGGCTTGTAGGGGTGATGGGAAACCTGATTGTGTTGAATTTTTCCCATGATTAAACCTCTGTATTCCATTGATCGTATTCCTATTTTAAGTTCTCGTGGGTGTACTTTGTTTTATGATTTGTTTTGCCTTAGTTTGAATATGAGTGAGATGGCTTATGCCTCACACATGTGCTTGTGTTGTGACTTCTATGTTTGGTACACCCCTTGTTGTTATGAGTTTTATTTTGGAATTATTGGGGAGGGTGGCTCTTCATGGGGGCCAACGCATAAAGGGGCAGTCAGAATAAGCCATGAAAGGATTGGTTAAACAAGTGAAAACCTAATAAAATAAACTAGCAGGTTTGGGTAGTAACACATTAATTAATATAGTAAGATACCTTGTCCACGTCGTTAGTGATTTCGTAGACTGGTGGGTTGAGAAGGCCATGGTTGGAAAAATCACTATCTCGTCCCCATGAGAGGCTAATGGTTCCGCACATGTCACCCTATGGGGTTGGTGCCTAATGAGAGGTAGTCCGGATAACCATAGATGGGGGTTAGCGCCTATTGTGAGGTAGTCAGGATAACCCATGATATGACCGTGCGATGATACTCTCCCATAGTATTCTTTGTTTTCCTTTGTATGCCTTTGGAAGCAATCACCTTGTAAGTGGTCATTGAGATTGTTGTATGTTATATTTTGGTTGACCTTGTGATTTGGTCTTGTGATCATTTTGCTTGTCTATCTTGGTCGTGGGTTCTTTCTTGTCATCTCCTAGCACGGGGGGTGGACCTTCGAGTCCACGGGATTGGGTGGAATGTGCTATGCATGCCATTTGGTTCCCAGGTTGTGTTCGTAATGTAGAAGCAGATGCAGTCTCTCAAGCTTTACTTGGTTGAAGACTATCCCACATTTTGTACCTTATTCTCCATTATGTATCATTCTTGTACTCCATTTACTCTTCTTGTCGATATAAGGGAAGCAACATGTAATGTACAGTTGAATCCATGATATGTTGTATATGTGAAAATATGCTCCACTATTGTAATATTAAACTATGAATTGAATTGTAATAAAATGATGTATCCTTTACTTCCTGTTGTTCATGGTTGGTTGCATGTACCATTATTTTATCTTGTGATTGTGTGTATCTATTGTTATCTTCTTGGCATTACCTTTAACGATGTGGTTGGTATGGGTTTTACATTTAGTAATGCCACCATGTGTACCCCAGAGGATGTAGATGATTCTGTAAATACAAAATGGCTTTTCATGTAATGTATATACATATTCATCTTATGAATATTTCTCTTTAAAAAAAAAAAAAGTGTGGTGTTTGTTGCCCTTTGGGGTTCACACGACGGGGCACTACATCATTAGAGATTGGTTTTGTGAATATGAAGAATTTGATGGAGGTAAGGTGTACTTGGGTGATGATTCTCATTTAGACATTGTTGGTCGTGGTAAAGTTAAAATCAGGTTTCCTAATGGTAGAATAAAAAAGATTAATGGTGTATTGCATATCCCTAGATTAGCACAAAATTTGTTATCTGTGAGCAAACTAATAGATGCAGGTGTGTAGGTAGTATTTTTTGATGTAGGATGCAAGATGGTTAGAGGTGCTATGGTGATTGCTAGAGGTGTCAGATATGGGACAATATATAAGTTTGATGCATGCACTATTGAGTGCAATAGTACTTCTATGAAAAGAAAGTCTGTAGAAGAAGTGAGGGTTTCACCTTTAGCAGATGGTCATGGTCTTTGGGTACCTAAGAGTGCTCTTTCTTTTGAGACAAAGTTACCTACAGAGAAAACTATGTTATGGCACCAACAACTTGGACACATTGGAGAAAAGTGTCTAAGGACCTTGAAAAATAAAAACCTTGTTGAAGGTTTTTCTTATTGTAATCTTGAATTCAATTTTTGTGAGCATTGCATTTATGGGAAAAAAATGCATTCAATTTTACTCGAGTATTGGATATTATTCATTCTGATGTAGGGTATGTGCAAGATCATCATGGAAAAAATAGGCCCTTAAGTGGCAATGAAAATTCAAAAAAATCAGAGTTAGACAACTTGATGTAAAAATTTGAATAAGCTATCTATATTATTTCAAAAATATGTAAGAATAGAATCTGTAGAAAATTGAATGTAGTTTCTAAACTACTAGATATATATTTAAAAAAAAAAATCTATTTGGTAAAAATTTGAAATTTCAATGTAGTAGTACTTAAATTTCAGGGAAAAAATAAGAAGTAGGTGTCTGTCTGACCACCCTAACCATAATAAAATGATAATTTTTTTTAATAATATTTTAGATATAAGTAGAGGACTCATCTCCCGATGTGATGCATATTTTTTTGTATTTTTTTTCCAAGTAAATAATTAATTATGAATTTTTTATTACAACTTTTAAAAAATATAAAAACTCGTATGCTGACCACCTTAACTTGGTCAAAACTTCATGAAATTGTTTTTTTTTTTTTAATACTATAGTATGTGAAGCATAGAATGTGACACATATTTTGGATTCAAAAAATGTGATACGGTTTGAAAGATATAGATTTTTTTCAATTAGCCTATCAATCAGGACTTTAGTTGTAATTCAAATAGAAAATAAATAGTAATTATTTATTAAATTCAAAATAAAGCATATTTTATATTGGTAGAAAGCTGAGAATCTCTTTTAAAAACCCTTTTCGATTCATCAATTTAGGGTAAAAAAAAAGTTGTCAGCCACATAGGCGAAGTCTAGAAAAACAAGGTAAGCTGTTAAACACATTTTTTGTGTTGGCTTCTTAGGATTGGCACGTCCTAGACAAATTCCAAGCAAACCCAAGGCTAATCCCTAGGTAGTAGGTTTTGTATCCAATCCAAATCGGATATCCGATTTTTTTTTTAATATAATTTAAAAAAATCTAATATACTTTTTAATATATGATTTAAAAAATTAAAATTTTCAAATCAGATATCCGATTTATTTTATATATAATTTAAAAAAATCTAATATAGTTTTTAATATATGATTTAAAAAATTACAATAAATAATTTATAGTTTATTTTAATATATCTAGTTGAGAATATACAATATAGTTTATAACTAAATATATAATTTATAATTTATGATAG
>CM021103.1:141620978-141665685 GCA_007115665.2 Sequoiadendron giganteum | reverse complement strand
TCTCTGAATGTCCCAACCTTCCTCCTTTCCTCTCTCTCTCTCTCTCTCTCTCTCTCTCTCTCTCTCTCTCTCTCTCTCTCTCTCTCTCTCTCTCTCTCTCTCTCTCTCTCTCTCTCTCTCTCGTCCACCCTACACCTCCTAATTACTCTTCGGTCTATGTGTGCTACAAATTGGATATCCATTTCAAATCGGATATCGAATTTTTGAAACCAAAATTTTACCGCCATAATACATTTTTAAATATTTTCAAATATCGGATATCCAATTCAAAACGGATATCCAATTTGTAAAACTTAAGCTTGGGCATTGCTGTGGAGAAATGTACTGACACCCAACCCAAAATAAAGTCAACTCAGGATTTCTGTGTTTTTTGGCGAGTGAAAAACGCTACTTTTTCCTATTGCCACTTTTTGGCCCATCATGATCTTGCACATGCCCTGTATTTGGTCTTGTAGATGTTCCCTCAATTGGTAAATCCACATATTATGTTTCATTTATTGATGATTATAGTATAGGGACATGGGAATATTTTGTAAAGAGTAAATCTAAAGTTTGCAGTCGATTAAAGAATTTAAAGCAATGGTTGAGTTGTAGATTGGAAAGAAAATAAAATGTTTGAGGAATGATAATGGTGGTGAATTTTTCTCTTATGATTTTGATAGATTCTGTAAAGATTGTGGTATTCATAGATAGAAGCCAAATTCACATTCCCCACAACATAATGGAGTTGCAGAAAGAATGAATAGGACATTGATGGAGAAGGCTAGGAGTATGTTCTATGGTGTTGGCCTAGAATAAAGTTTTTGGGATGAAGTTATTGCCACTTCCTGTTACCTGATTAACATGTATCTTGCATCAACTCTTGTTGATAAGACACCTATAGAGGCATGGTTAGGGCACAAGCCTTCATTAAGACATCTTAGAGTTTTTGGCTGTGAGGCATACACACATGTTCCAAAGGAGAAGCAAAAAAAATTGGAGAACAAAGCTATGAAATATATATTCATCGGATATAGTTATGGTGTGAAAGGATACAAGCTTTGGGATCCTGTTGCACAAAAGGTAATACATAGTAGAAGTGTTATTTTTAGAGAAACTAAGACTTCTTCTATTACATTGTAGCCAAAATTAAGTAAACAAGAAGATGTGATTCAATTTCCTTCTACACCTGAAAAAGTTGAATCGAGGCCCAAGGATAGACAAGAATTTGAGGAGAGCTCATCTAGCTCAAGATCTTTAGAAGAGGAGGAAGAATCTCCAACTCAGCTTGTTCGTAGGTCTACAAGGCATAGAAAACCACCTGAAAGGTATTCGCCTAATGATTGGAGATGTGTTTTTTCTTTGAATAATAACATGGATGAACCTAGATCTACAGAAGAGGCACTAGGTATGAATGATGTAGAATCCTGGAAGATTGCTATGGATGAAGAAATGACATCTTTGAAAAAGAATGATACATGGGATCTTGTACCATTTCCCGAAGGACAAAAACCTATTGGTTGTAAATAGGTGTTCAAGAAAAAGTTTGGTTCAAATGAAGGAATTGAGAAGTACAAAGCAAGGTTGGTTGTGAAGGGTTGCTCTCAAGTTGAGGGTGCTAATTATGGCGAGATATTTTCTCTTGTTGCAAAAATGACATCCATTAGATTTTTTCTTTCTACTGTTGCTGCTTATGATTTAGAGGTTGAGCAAATGCATGTGAAAACTGCTTTCCTTCATGGTGATTTGGAGGAGGATATTTATATGATAAAGCTAGAGCACTATGGGGTGAAAGGTAAAGTAAGTTGGTTTGCAAATTGAAGAAATTTTTATATGGCTTAAAACAGAGTCCTAGGATGTGGTACCAAAAATTTGATACATATGTGTTGAGTTTTGGATTTGAGCATTCCAAATTAGATCATTGTGTTTATTATAAAACTAATGGTGATTGTTTCTTGTTTATTGCATTAAATGTTGATGATATGTTATTTATTGGTAGAGGGAAAGGTATGATTTTAGAACTAAAATAACTTGCTGCTAAATTTGAAAGGAAAGATCTTGGTGCAGCTAAACACATTCTTGGGATGCAAATTAAAAGAGATAGAGTGAACAAAAAGCTATGGCTTGGCCAAAGCAAGTATGTCAACTCAGTTTTATAGAGGTTTGATATGTAGGATTGTAGACCATTGTGTGTTCCTATTTTAGTTGGAACAAAGCAATCTATTTCAGATTGTCCAACATCTCCATCAGAGATGGAAGACATGAGTAGTGTGCCTTACTAGAGTGCAGTTGGAAGTTTGATGTATTCTATTATTTTTACTAGACTAGACATTGCTCAAGTAGTGGGACTTCTTTCCAGATATATGTCTAATCCTAGTAGAGTTCATTGGGATGCAATTAAGAGAGTCTTCAGATATTTTTGGGGTACCTCAGATTATTCCTTATGTTATCATAGTACAATGACTGAAGATGATATTTCCCTTGATATTCATGGTTATGTGGATTCAGATTGGGTAGGTGATGTTGATAGAAGAAAATCCACAAATGCTTATGTTTTTACTTTATTTGGTGGTGCAATTAATTGGATGAGTAAGCGACAGGTTGTGATTGTTTTGTCCACTATTGAAGCAGAGTATATGACAACTACTTATACTTGTAAAGAAGCCATTTCGATTAAGAGATTGTGTTCAGATATTGGAATAAAACAAGGTGCAATGATAATTTATTTGGATAGTCAAAGTGCAATATGTCTAGCCAAGAACCCGAAATTTCATGCCAGGACCAAGCACATTGATGTACAATATCATTTTGTTAGAGATATGGTTGAAGATGGCAGGGTGAAGCTAGTTAAGGTAGATAATTTGATGAATGTTGTTGATTCTTTAACTAAGCCTATGAGCATCGAGAAGTTCAGATGGTGTTCAGAGACTATGGGCCTTTCAGCCCCCAACAATTAAAGAGACAATGGTTACACCCTCATGTTGCTCTTGCAAGGTGTTCAAAAAGTGGAGATTTTTTGGGAAAATGTGTCTCAACCTTGCAATTGTATACAATTTATTGTTGATAGGATGTAGGTATGTAGTGACTGATCATGCAAATAATATACACTCATAGTAAGACGTGGGGTTCAAGGTATCACCTCAATTTTTTTTTGTTGAAATGTCAAAGTTTTCCTACTGACACATCAAGGTTTTTTTCCACTGGCACCTCAACATTTTTTCTCACTAACACGACAATTTTTTTCCCTTAACATGTCAAATGAAAAATGACCTTGTAAAACCCTAATTCTAGAAAGTTCCAAAAAGCTTGTTATAAGCGACTAGGATATATGTAGACGATGGTGTATTCTAAGAGTTTGATAGTGGTTGTGTTATCTCTTGATCTCTAGTGGCGATACTCATATAAGAAGCTTTCTCTACAACTATAGTGTAATCTTTTGATTTCTAAATAATATATCAAGTGGCTTTTGGAGTGTGGGGTTTTTCTCTCAAAATGGTTTTCCCCACATAAATATTATGAGTGTGATCATGATCTAAGGGATCAAGATGTACTATGTGATCAAGATGGGAGATTTCATAACCAAGAGGTATTTTTTCTCCCAATTTTAAAAATTTTATAAGGATTGCATCTTAGTTTATTTCTATGAATCCCTCAATGAGATCACACCTTTGTTTAGAATTGAGGATGGCATTAGGATTGATAGTCTATTCAAGTTAGTTGGGATTTTCATCATAAATTTTATTACCATAATGTTGAGGTTGAGAAGGTTCTCCTAGGAAAGAAGACATTTCTAAGATGGTTTGATTATTAAAATGTTTTTCTTCATTTATTTCACGTCTAGTGGTTCATCTTGTACTAGGAGCTATTGGTCTTGGTTTTGAATTTCATGTGGCAAAGGATGGGTATGGAGGACTTGGTGAAATTTGGATTTTTGGGGACTATGTCAACAAAGGGATTCAATTTCCAAAATGAGGGATATCCTTAGGTGGTCTAATGGATGACTTGAAAATGACTTGTATGGATAAAATGATCCCAAAGTTGGGAATATGTGAGTAGGCAAAAATTATATAGATTTTATTTTCTATTTACTTGGATTAAAGTGTATAAAACACTCTTGGATCTTAAAGATTATTTGATTTGACTTAGATTTTGGAATCCATAGATAGTTATAGAGTTCCAAATATTAGACTATGGGTATGTTACCTTATTATTTCATTTGGCTTAAAATAACTTTAATTGGTCACTTTTTCCATAGAAAATGGTTTTAAGTTGAAAAGGCCTTATTATAATACTGATTCCAAAATGATAATGTTCTAAAGATATATCATTCACCAAGTTTCATGAAAAGTAAACACCAAGGAGGGAATTTTTGAAGAATTCTAAATTTTTAAAAGAAAAAAATTGTTAGGGTTTCTCAACTCCTTAAAGACCATGTACAAATCCCATTAGAGATATATAGAACATTGTAATAGTTTTTGAGAAATAATTCATCATACCTGGCAGGAGAATATCACCTTATTACCCAAATATTTGCACACCTTCCAGAAAGAGACATGAATGCATAGAACATTGTAGAACTACAAAGAAGTTGCATGTTATGTTTCAAGAAGAAGGAGAGGTTTCAAGGGGTTATATAATTCATTTATAGGTTTCCATGCTCTACATGGAACATTCTATGTCCCATCCAACTCTAATGCCTCTATCAAAGGTATGGTGGTTAGAGAAAAATAATTTCTCATTTAAAGTTATGTTGCATGACAATTAGCTTAGATTGTAGGTGTATGAAATTTATCATAAAAAAATAGAGTTGTTAAAATTTATCCTTGTCAAATAATTATCACAACTTCTACTGAAGCCTTTTAATCCTACAAATTACCATATTATTGTTAGGAATTACAGGCGAAAAATAGAGTCATAATTAGAATAGAGGAATGAAACAATTCATAGAATAATATAGGCGAGACAACAAGAATTAATGTGGTTAACCCTATTCTCAGGTTGCACCCACAAAAATAATCCATTTATTAATAAACTTCCAAAAAATACATATTACAATAACCTACAACAATAGCTATAATGTGCAACATTTAATCTATGAATTCATTGCTTTTTTTTCCCATACACAGTGCTACATGCGCCCTACATTGAACCTGTGTAATCTTTGTCAATTCCTTGCACTACACCACACGATCTACATCAACTTCATAGATATGTTTGTACCAATTTTGTACAGCGACATGAATCCAAAACTGAGTCATGATTGTCTAAATCCATGACAATTGGTTTTCTATTCAAGCAAGCAAACTCTTCAACTTCTAGGCAATTTTTCAAATTGTTTTTAACTGAATTTCAAATATAATTATGCAACAAATTTATTATTAAAATATTAAGAAATTTTTACTTTGGAGGTGTTGTCCACAGTAGCCCCTACTGGCAGTGTTTCCCCCCTTGCATTCCACCATTAATTTATTTGGGGAGAAAATGTGTTGGGAAAAGTGGGGAAAATGTGAACACCAAAATTGATCAAGCTCCATGTATCAATAGTTGTTTTGAGCATGCTTGTTAAACTACCATGAGAATTTTGTATTATTTGAAGGAGTTTGCTTAGTCATAAGGTTTTGAATCATCATGAGAAGAGAACTAATAGGTTTTAAGACCCTATGAAAGACCTTATATTAAGTATGATGCAAGAGATACAACCACAAATAGAAATATGCCAAACCCTAGGTAAACTTTGCATTAAAAGTTTTGTGATGGGAAGATAGTCATAAAGAGAAAAATATATGTCTTAAGAGTTAAATGAATGATAGTTATATCTCTTCTCAATACCTAGGTGCTTTCAACAAGTTAGGAGTTCAATCTATTCAAGTATCCCTATAAGTAGTTTTCCATTTAGAGTTATGGACATGGGAAAGTAGATGGAGTTCAATGTAAGGGTATTGATAATGCAAAAGAATTGTGAAGTTTTGAGGTGTAAGATGGTTTCTATGGCATCTATTGAGATATTTTAAAACAGTGATAAGACTTGTACATAGGATTTTATACCATAAAAAAATATAGGCATACCCTTATGACAAGAGCACATAGCTATTGATGGCAGTGCTTAGGGAAACATTGTCATAACATCAAAGAGGTAATAGGTCATTGAAATGATAATCCCATAGAAGAAACCTCACAGTTCATGAGGTTGACGATATCTCAAGAAAACTTAGCTTGAATGAAGTTAGGTATGAAAGTTTATCATGATATATGGAACATGTTTACTTGTCAAAGAACAAGGGAAAAACCTTAGTATCCAAGGGGATGGTGATCCATGAATTTTTTGTTCTTAGTAGTGATCATGATATTCACAAAGGCAACATGCAGAGGAAAAAAGGAAATTGAATTTTCATGATAGTAATAACATGATACAAAGGTGATAGTTAATAAGAAGGCCATAAATCTTAGAAGTCAAGCTAGTGGAGACTAAGTTGAGTCCATTAAAAGATTAATTATTATTGAAATCACCTACAATTATAGTGTATAGTCTATGCATGAAGGTCTCTTGTGTTTAATGGCAATAAAACATATGTACGAAAATTACCATGCATGGTTATGGTATTCATTATTGTAAGTGCAGTGAGGTCTCTTCAAAGCATACATGATAGGGTTGTAGGTCTGTAGAGAAATAGTTTATATGTCATTTTGAAAAAAAATAATGATATGAAGGAAAAGGTAGAGGTAAAAGATGATACTAATCCTTCATCATAAAAGAGATTGTAATGAAGCAAAGATCAAGACCCATGCACCGGGTACATAAGACATGTGATGAGAATGGTACAATGAGAAAAGATATGTAGAATGTGATAAATGTTTTGTTGCTCATGAAAACTAGATAGTCCATAGTAGTAGCTATAAGACAAATAAATGACTATAGTCACAAGAAAATACTATCAAGTGACCATTAAAATTATACAAAGAAGAGGGTAGTGATATCAATGAAGAGAGGAAATGATCTATACTTGAAACACTATAAGGCCCAATGCATTCAAAGATAATAGTCCTCATATTCATGAAGACAAAGCATCAAGTCATAGGAGCACAATATGGCAGTAGTAAGATGATGTTAAGGGGTTGCTATAATGAAGGGAAAAATAAGAACAATGATCTTAAAAGATTCAAAAATATGATTATTGAGAAAAATACATGAAAGCCCAGGATAGAGATATGCCAATCCCTTTAGAGTCAAATTTCAAAGGACAATATGATAGTGATCTCTCAATGGAAGGTTTGATGCATGACATTCCAAATATCCATGCACTGGTGAGAGATTTTCAACTTCTATATAAGAGTCTATAGTTTATTGTATGCTTGTCTAGAGGTGGTTATGAAAGATTATCTTGAAATGCAATGAATGGACAAGAGGACAATGAGAAAAAGGTGATCATTTGCAAGTATCTAGGAGCTTAGGTAGGCACCCTAGAGGAGGAATTTGACCTAGCAAAAAGGAAACACACTTGTAATTTTATCTTCATTAGACATGTTTGAAGATTTTAGGAGGGGTTTCAAGGCTAGAATTCACACCCATGAATAGAGTTAGTTAGTTCTTGCATTTTGAAAAACAACATTGTAACTTGTAAAAGATTCTTTGATGTCGGAAAAAAAACATTTTAACTCTGAATCCAATCATTTGATGACTAAAAATCAATGTAAGACTATCATTTCAAAGCATTGGAAGTCTTGTACTACTATAAGACATCTTTTATCAATAAAATCAAGCATTTTTTCCTTCTCAAGTATTATCTCATTATGTTCAAACTATTGAATACACAAGACAACTAAGAGAGGGGGTGAATTAGTTGTTCATTAAAACATCAAAACCTCATTAATATTCAGATCCGCATTAACCTTATTAGCCTTTGATCTGCTAGAGTGATTTAACATGTAAGAAAATAACAAAAATTGAAAACATGACACCATACACAACAAAACACTAGATTTACGTGGAAAACCCAAGAAGGGAAAACACATGATTATGATTAGCTCACAATATAGAGTTATTGTTGTTGGAATTATGGAGCCTTGCAACATGAGCATGAAGTGTAGATGATTTTTGTTGGTTGTTCTTGTGTTTTCATTGATGTCAACATGGTGACAATTGTATGAGAAGTTTACTTATTTTATCGAAAGTTGTTCTCTAACGGTAGTATTCTTTTGTGATGAACCATTACGTTGGTTTTTGAGTCCAAAATTCACTGCAAGAAAAGATATGACTATAATATCTTAACCATGTTATCATGTCTCATTCATACAACTATATCCTAGATCTTGAGAAGTTTTGGGTTCTGAGCAAAATTTTATCACTAATACAGTTTAGCTCTGTATTTTATTGTTGTTCTCTGCTCAACATATCAGTGTGGGATACTTCACATTTTCTTAAGGAGAAAATTATAATGTTGTGGTTCTAATGGTATTCTCTATGATAATAGTATGATGGGAAATTGATGCGATCTTAGATGTGGAAGGTGTTTGCTTTAAGGATTGTATGTTGGTTTGGAGTTTTTGTGGATTAAGTTCTAGTCTTGGCTGACCTAACATATGCAATAGACTAAGTAGACTAGTTCTAATTAATGGATGTTAGCCGACTTGATATAATACACAACATGAATTTTTTTTAAAATCATATATGGTACTGACAAGAATTTTTTGATTATTTTTCTTTCATCTAATTAGGCTGGCCTAATTGATGAATGAGATACACTTGTATATATATAAGATTCTTTGAAGAGAGAAAGTGTGTGGAAGATAGGAGTTGTGTTGTAGTGAAGTGTGAAGAGGATTATAGGGTATGTGAAGATCTGATCCTAAATGATTTATCAATTGAGGATCATAACAAATTTGTTGAGAAACTACTATGAGAGGCAGTTCTTCATATTCAGAGCTTCATTGGAATTGAACCCTACACATTGAAGGTGTATTCTATTAGTTCATACTTTTGGAAGTGAGCCACAATCTTTGTATCTTGGTGGTTAGCCATATTTTGTATTCATGATGTGAGCCTCTCAAGGACAGTGAGTCTTGGAAATGAGCCTTGTAATGTCTTGTATTCGGATATAATTTATTATGAGTTAACCCTCACCGTGGTTTTTCCCTTTTTGGGTTTTCCACATAAAAATCTTGGTGTTCATGTGTGTTGTTGCATTGATTTTTTTCTATGTTCTCTCTTTCTTATTTAGTCAAAATTGTGATAATGGTTAGATGAATTTGATTAAAATGGTTTTATGGAATATTGATTCGCCCCCCCTCTCAATATTTTGGATGTTCAACAATTGTAACACTGAATACAATAGGATCACTACCAGAGGGATCACTACCCAAAAGAAATAAGGGCTCACTACTAGTGGCTCACTAGCAAATTTAAAAAAAGATGAAGAAAGAAGATTGTTACAATGAGAAATCCATCTTAAAGAAACAAAAATTTCCACCACTAGTACATACACATCTCTTTGAAGAATATAGAAACCTTATGCTCATTACTTCCAATAGTCTTAGGCATTAAAGTTTGCATTATACGTTGCACTTTCACACTTCACATCATAATTCACATTACACACTTCATGTATTCATCCTCCATCAACTCAAAACACATATACACCCATCACAACCTTGAAAACAATTCACAAGGTTGGATATGCACCTCAACCCTGCAAATTAAAATTAGGCCAGCACTAAATCCACTCATACACGCCATTCCAAGCTTCCACAAACATCGAAGCATATCTGTAATTAGTGTAAACACCCAAGGTCAATCAAACTTGTGTAAACACCATTAAAATTTTGAGTACACACTTCACCAAATCTAAAGACAACTCATGAAACATAGACAACACTTAAAAACAATGTGGAATTTTCCATAAACACCTTGAAATCCAAAAATTCCTTTGCAAAAACTTTCACTTGAAGAACATAGTCATCATGTACACCCAATTATCCTTCTACATACTGCAACTTAAGAATCCAACCTTGTGGAGCACCAAAATTCAAACAACTTAGAATGAAGATAGATATGAGAAATGTAAGCACACCCTCAAATCCACAAGACAAGAAACAAAATTGTGGAGAAATGTGGAGCAAAACCATTTCTCCCAAACAACACTTCTTTCATAATTCACACATTGGTGAACACAACTTTTTCTGCACTATAAACCAGAACAAGAAACTTTGGATATAACACCTCTTAATACCTTTGATCAAAATATTTGAACCATAAAAGTAGATCTCTAATACAAAAGAAATGTAGAGCAAAAACCAAAACACTACTCTGCTACACTAAACACTCTTTACCACACCGTCTCCTCTTTTATTAAAATTTTCTCAAAAGATCTTGGAAACCAAGCATCATAAACACATTCTCATCATCTACAACACTTTCTCATCACCACCAAACTAACTGCAATACAATAATTCAACCGAACACATGCTTATCAATGCAACACTATAGGTTGACACCAATGAGACTACTAATGACAACATAATACAACAAATCAAAGAAACTCCATAGATTGAAATGAATGCAACAAAATAGACCTATTGACATCAATGAAAAAATGCACAAAATTCTAACAATCTCCCCATTTGTCATTTATGGCAACACATGATATGAAAAGCCACAAACAACAAAAATAACAACTTTGATCACCAACACATACAACACAATAGTGCACACTACACCATCTGACACATTCTATGACTCCCCCTTACTTCATAAGGTTTTTTAGTTGAATTTGTCCCCATTTGACATCAATGGAAAAGGGAAACATCCCCTTTGACATCAATCACACATGTATTTGCTTTACAACTTAGGAGTACACAACATACTGCACCAACTAGAAACCACTGCACATATCCTTTGACACAGTTGAAAAAGGAAAACACATGTATACCACACAATGACAACACTTAACCAAATATGCTACTACCTACTCCCCTGAGAGGTAACCATTGAAACATCAGTCTAGAACAAGGAATGAATTGTGAAATCCATTGGACAAATGCATATCTTTATGCACCTAGTTAAAAGGAGGGGCAATAATCCCTAACTTCTCTCGAAGATACTCAAAATTATCCTTAGGAAGATCCTTTGTGAAGATATCCACAACTTGATCCTTTGTAGGAACATACTCCAACTTCACCTCATTCTTTGCAACCTTCTCTCTCAAAAATTGATACTGAATTGAAATATGCTTATCCTTGAATGCATTATCAGATTCTTTGAAATGTTAATAGCACATGTATTATCACAAAATATAGAAATAGGTTCATCATAAACCACTTTGATATCCTTTAATGTCTGCTTCATTCACAACACTTGTGTGCAACAAGATGCTATAGAAATACATTTTTCTTCTGTACTAGACAATGATATTGAGTCCCACTTTTTGCTTAGCCAAAACATCAACTTGTTTCCAAGAAAGAATGCACCACCACTTGTACTTTTTTTGTCATCCACACAACCTATGTAATCTGCATTTGTATAAGAAATCAAAGAAAAATCAGTATCCTTTGGATACTACAAACCATGTTTTGGAGTGCCCTTCAAGTATCTAATTATTCTCTTCGCTGCTGCCACATGTGACTCTTTGGGTTCTTCTAGAAATCTAGCCACAAGGAAAATTGCATGCATGATATTTGTTCTAGTAGCAGCTAAATACAACAATCCTCCAATCATTGATTTAATTTCTCTTATCAACCTTAGGATATTCACCATTCTTACTCATCTTGCAATGAGTAACCATAGGAGTACATATCGTTTAGAGTCTTCAATTTCAAACTTCTTCAACATTTCCCAGACATATTTTGATTGTGAAATGAATATACCTTTTTCTGTTAGATTGATTTCAACCTTAGGAGATTCATCATTCTTACTCATCTTCCAATGAGTAACCATAGGAGTACATATCGGTTAGAGTCTTCAATTCCAAACCTCTTCAACATTTCCTAGACATATTTTGATTGTGAAATGAATATACCTTTTTCTATCTGATTGATTTGTAGTCCAAGGAAGAAATTCATCTCCACAAACTTTGACATTTCAAACTCATTCTGCATCTCTTCTGCAAATCTCTTGCACATACTTTCATTTCTTCCAAAAATTATATCATCAACATACACAACCATAATCAAAATTTAAACTTTTTCAACCTTAAAGTAAAGATTTCTATCTACGATGCCTTTATTGAATCCTTATTGCAATAAGTACCTATCTAATCTTGCATACCAAGATCTATGAGCTTGCTTGATTCCATACAATGCCTTCTTCAATCTGCAGGCCATATTAGGGTTATCTGATAACTGAAATCCTTCTAGTTGTTCAATGTAAACTTCTGCTCCCAATTCATCATTCAAGAATGTAGACTTCACATCCATTTGATATACTTTGGAATCCTTCTGTGCTGTTCATTCTTTCCACCGAAGAAAATGTTTCTTCAAAGTCTATTCCTTCCACTTGTGAGTAGCCTTTACACACAAGCCTTTCCTTATTCCTAACAACTTCTCCATTCTCATTCATCTTATTTTGGAACTCCCACTTAGTTCTAATCACATTCTTGTTTGTTGGTCTTGGGACAAGTTCCTAAGTTTGATTCTTCTCAATCTACATTAGTTCTTCCATAGTCTTGGTCAAATACGCACCTTTGCATGCTTCACTCATTGTTTTAGGTTCAACTTTGGAAAGTAAACATAAGTTTACTTTTTCTTCTATCACAGGATCATTTCTTCTTGTCAGTACACCTTTTCTTTTTTCACCAGTGATCTAATCTTCAAAATGATTCTTCTGCACATACTTAGGGGTTTTAGGTATCCTTTCTAGAGCTTCTTCCTCTTCAAAATGTACTTCATTTTCCTTATGTTTATCTTTTTCTTCTTCTTTGCATGAGGACTCATTTGATTCATATCCATCTATCATCACTGAAATTTTATGTAGATCTTCATCCACCTTAACACTTGGACTTAAAAAAAAAAATTTTAGCCTCTTGTTGTAGCACCAGTAAGATTTTCTTTTTGTAGAATACTCAAGGAATATTCCTTCATCAGATCTTGCATCAAACTTTCCTAAGTTTTCTTCATCTCTTTTGATATAGCATTTTCTTCTAAACACTCTAAAATATTTGATAGTAGGATTCCTTCCATACCATAACTCATAGGGAGTCTTTGAACTTTTTGTTCTTGTTTGTGCTTTGTTAAGTATGCAGATTCTAGTATGAATTTATTATCTCTAGTAGACTTCTAGCAGGTTTTCTTCTTTCATGATTGTTCTTGTTGCTTCCTGAATAGTCTTATTCTTCCTTTCAACCACTCCATTTTGTTGAGGATTCCTAGGGGTTGATAAATTCCTCTTTATTCCTTGAACTTCAGAAAAAATGTTAAACTCATTAGAGGTGAATTATCCACCTCTTTTAGATCTCAAAAATTTGATTCTCATATCTGTTTCATTCTCAACCATAGCTTTAAATTCCTCAAAATTATCTAGGGCTTCTAATTTTTCTTTGAGAAAAGTAACCCAATTCATTTTAGAATAATCATCAATCAACAACATGAAATACCCGTCACCTTGAAAAATTCTTATTCTGGTAGGTCCACAAAGGTCTGTATGCACCAAATCCAAAGGATTGGTAGTAGATTGTTCTTTGACTTTGAAAAATTTTCTATCTTTCTTCCCAATTTGGTATTCCTTATCTTGGGGATGCAAGATGGGTCTGTCATCATAGAATGGACGTCTAAGACAACAGTGCCTTAGTGATTTTCATTTTTATATCACATCAAAGACACAAACAACTATGCCATAAAGTAGAAACAGGCACAGTAAATCCCCCATTGATCTTTCTGAGAAAAGTAAATGCTTAACTAATAGCATATTCAACACAAGCATAGATTCAAGATACAAAATCATACAACATGAAAGACAAAAATGTGGACACATAGATTTATGTGGGGAAAACCCTTTCAAGTAAAAAACCCCACCCTCCAAAACACTCAACTCACTTGTATTATTCAGTAACAAAGTCAGTTACAATGCAAACACAGAGCTATGCTCTTCAGGAGATTACATCTTGTCCATCTGGAGAAAGTAGGCAACACAAAAACATAACCTTCACATAGTTACAATGTCTCCAAAGACATACCATGTAGATTCCCTTCAGCTCCTCAATTGACTGTCTTAGCCAACCTCACAACCTTCATAGGTTCACATCTTTCCTGATCTGAGAGTCTAAGTGTTCACAGTTACAACAGTATGTAAAACCGCTCGAACACTCTCAACCTCTCTCTCTAATCGCTCATATCATAATATATGACTGCACACGAGATTACATAAAATCTCTTATCATGTGCCAACCTATTCTGCCCATTCTAGCATTCAATGGTCATTAGGATAATAAATTATCCTACCTGCAACAACCATCACTTTCTAATAATGTGCACCGCCCTTATAGTTGCATCAAGCAACACAACATTAAATCAGCTTCAAACGTGTCCATCAACCTTCATTCAATAATGTAGCCCAATCGTAATTAGGAAATAAAGCTTTCGACTAATCAGATCTTAAAGATCTTCCCACGTGTCGCCTCCTCATTTGTTTGTTGCTTTGAATTTGAGTCAAGCTCGGTCAAACTCGATCGACCAAGCTTCGAGCTCTCCATGGTCTTCAACCACACTACCGCCGACCTGTCCACTACGCCTCACAATATGGCGATGAGCTCACCCGAGCTCACCCTTGACTTCCCCACACTACCAGTGCCCTGTCTGAGTCGCCTTGCAGTATGGCGATAATTGCCAGTCCAGACCAATGCTGTCAACCGCACCATCGCGGCTTAGAGAAAAGGAATCTACGGTAAAGCGGTAAGCACCACTGCTAACCTCCACAATTTCACCATGCTACTGCACTCTGACTGCCAGACCTTCATGGTATGGCGGTAGCCGCCATCCCTGACTACCATGACTTACCACGCCACCACGACATGGCCAAAAAGCCATTGCGGTAGAGCAGTAAGCAATCATCACTTAACCACCAGCCATTGACCATAGTCACCATGGTTTCCTCGAGCATTACCCGCAATAAGGCAGTAACTGTCATCAGACTGCCGCCCTCCAACCGCCAACTGCTTACCGCACCCACCACAACTTAGAGAATAAGCCCCGCAGTAGGGCGATAATCGCCAAACCTAACCGTTGTTGCTATCGCGCCACCACGCCACCGACTAGCAACCTTCGTGATAAGGTGGTAAGGCCTTCCCTCCACCATCGCACCGCTAACTGTGCTACTGCACCACCACTAAGCAACCCTAGCAGTATGGTGGTAAGGGAACACTTCACCAACCTGCCGCTCATCACGCTACCATGCCACCACCGAGCAACCCCAACGGTATGGTTGTAAGGGAACACTTCGCCAACCCGCCACTCACCGCGCTACCACACCACTAGGGTAAGCCTGCAACAGTATGGTGGTAAAGGCCAGAAACATGGATAAAATGCCAAGGCTTCAAGGGATTTGAAGCCAAAAATTTGAGGCAGATTTCCCAAAAATCTCCCACTTGACGAAGAATTTCAGGCTTCCTCCAAACCATGAACAAGGACCTACACCATGCTTCCACGCTCCAACCAAGATACCTACAATGACATCCGATAAATTTCTACCATCTTAGGTAACAGCTCCAAACATAGAAACAAGCCAAGGTGAGAAAGCACCAGTCTCAGGAACACAAGCATCAGATCCTTCAAGCGGAAAAGGCACCATAGCAGTAGAAACAAAGCACAACGCGAACACAAACTGAGTAACCATTCTCCAGAACAAGAAAAAACCATTAGCTAGAAATGCAACCACAAAATTGACTGCCCTCATCCAACTGATCAAACCCTCGTGACTAAAAAAATAGCACCCACAACTCATGCTAATCCATATAATAACCCATACCTCTAGGTATGAACATCAGTAAAATCATGCCATCACATATTCATCTATCAACAACAAAAAAAATCACCATGTGTCAACTAGTCAAAAGACCAAACACGTCTAGGTACTCCCACTACAAGGGTACTGTCCAGATGAATGCAAACAAAGAACCATCACAAGAGATCTAGGCATACCAAATCCACCAATCCCTACACATAGAAATGAGTAACCATGTAGTTCCGAGGAACATCCACACTAATATGCACAACCTGCAATGTCCTACTGCAAGAAACATTTCTCTCAACAATTTTCCACAGTTCTTCCAAGGTTCCATATCTGACTGAAGAAGGAAGCACAGGAACCTTCATGTCATCACCCAAGTGACAACACATGACCACAAACAAGTGACCAACATGGCTCCACATAGACATCCCACATCTAAAGTCAAGAACATTCAGGAAGAGAAAACTAGAATTGAGAGAAACAACAAATCATAACATGTAGCATCCTCCTACATACAATTCTAAATTCCAGTTGCCACAAGAGTGATCTTCTTCACATTCCAAAGGCAAAGCCAAAAAACATCCAACAGTTCCATGGATGTAAGCACCTCAAAAAGAAGATCAGACTAACCCATATAAACATCTCCTACCAATCCTCAAAAGTACAAGGAGATCCACAATGCTGTCCACCTTTCATTATGAATCCTATAGAATCTTAGACAACAACTCAAGATTCATATCATGAAAGCAAGTATTCAAAAGACATCTAAAAGATGTAATGGGTAAAGACCTTTCAAAATAAACTTCATTGCCGAGCAAACCAGGAAGGAAAAAGATGCTCCTCCAAGATATACAAGCCACCATGACTTACCAAAGAGCAATTTCCTTACTGATCTTTGTTGAACTCGCGTTCAACCAAGGTGTAGGCTACTTAGACTTTCAACTGTAACCAACAACATTCTCAAAAGAGTTCCAGCCTCACCTTATTCTCCATGCATCCATGAGCACCAACAACCTGTCATCTCATGCTAACTCCAAACTGCATTACTACACTAAACATGAAGTCCTCCAGTATATGGCCAAAGTACTCAATACATAAAGAAACACCAAACCACTGTCAAAGCTCCAAACCAGCTGAAACAAGAACTTATCATGACACCATGATCTACACATCTCCCTTGGAAGATACCATGCTTCAAGTGAACAAGCTATGGTCTCAAGAGCAAAGCAAGATGCCAAAACTCTAATGCACAAGCAAGAGTATACCATGACATAAAGCAAACAAAATCTAAACCAGCATCACTTGTCAAGCACCACCAACATCTCAGCCAAAAAAAACCAATGTCCTCCATGGCTCCAAGATGCTACACAACTTCAAATAGTGACCATGCAGATGCGAAAGAACTCTTCTGCAACAACAGGATCTAAGAGTCCTCAAGAAGCATCGGCAACACCAAAGAGATCATTCATCACCAAGTGATGATGAATCCATAGTCACTGTTCAAGCTCCCATTGAACCGTGACACTGAGCTTTCCAAGCATCATGACCAACCACACCATCATTGTCAAAGGCTTACACTAGCCAATGTAACAAGCTCTCCATGACATCATGATTCACATGCTACAGTTCCCCATCACTGACTATTCAGATACTCAAATGTTGTCCATCATCTCATCTCAAAACAACCACGCCAATGCACAAGTGACCATAGACAAGGTCAACTAACAGATTTGCACCATCACAGAAGCAATCTCATGGATAATGATAGTCCACTTCCGAGTTGACTCACAAAAAACATGTAGGTAAAGACAACCCACAAAAATGCACAACTCATAGATCCACTTCAACGAAAAACCTACAGATCTATCATCACACTAGAAACTGCAAAATTGGGATCATCAAAGAGAACAACCCACATAGACAACTTGACTCAAACACCAGATCAACAACAGATCCGATTTTCCAATCACGTCCACAACTCAAGCACCATGGTCCATAGTCTAAGAAACCAGTAAGCAACCACCACAAGAATGCTGAAAAAACACATACCAACATTCCCATGCAGAGAAGACATCACATCTCCTCAAAACCATGTTGGATTGCAACTATCTCATCTAGTCACACCCCAGAAGCCAGGGTCTAGAAAATAGCAGAACAACAACTCCACACACCGCGAGTTTTTCTTGACCGTGTAAAACTTGCAAAACCACAGTGTTTATAAAACACCCATGCACCTCCATATTCATTGCTCATCTGGACGACCCAAGAGTTTGCATATAACCAACATGGTTAACCAGAACAATGAAAAAGAAACATGAAAATGCATCATTGAATTTTTAGGAAAATCTACAAAAAACCTTCAGAGCCAAAGACATGAAACTAAAAAATGCGAGTGCAAGATACGGGTAAGATCGAAACAACAGGTCCATTTCAGACCGGTTCCAAAACCACAACCATACACAAGCATACGAGAGAGCCAGGATATTCAAAAGTTGCAGACCACTGGGATCAACTTCATAGCCTTCATGCAATCAGAGCAGTAGAGAAAATGCCTTCAGTGCTAAGTTAGAACACCCAACACAAGCACAATACTCCATGGCTGAAACAACAACATAAGCAACTCCATACCACCAGGGAGCCTCTCACAGAGACACCCAGTATGAAACCATGCTTTTCTGCAACACAACCATAAGCATATCTCATGCCCTTTGCATCAAGAACATTTGTTGCAAGCCAAGAGCCTGATCAAACCACATTGCCATGATATGATCAACTCCAGTCTTCTCCAGCATCTTTTAGAACTATGTGTTGAATCAAAGAAGCAATAACATCCACTAATCAAAGGATCAAACACCAACTGATTTCTCCAAATTTCCTCAAGCTTGCCAGGCTAAGAAATCATCATAGGAGAAATACCTAGAACTTCATTAACTAGGAGAAGGCTCTGATACCACTTGTTGGTATCATCAAGCCTTGAACTCCTTCAACCAGCTTTGATACCACTTCTTGGGGATGTGAGATGGGTTTTTCATCATAGAATGAATGTCTAAGACAACAGTGCCTTAGTGATTTTCATTTTTATATCCCATCAAAGACACAAACAACTATGCCATAAAGCAAAAACAGGCATAGTAAATCCCCCATTGATCTTTCTGAGAAAAGTAAATGCTTAACTAATAGCATATTCAAAACAATCATATATTCAAGATACAAAATCATACAACATGAAATACAAACATGTGGACACACAAATTTACATGGGGAAAACCCTTTCAGGTAAAAAGCCCCACCCTCCAAAACACTCAGCTCACCTGTACTATTCAGTAACAAAGTCAGTTACAATGCAAACACAGAGCTATGCTCTTCAAGAGATTACATCTTGTCCATCTAGAGAAAGTAGGCAACACAAAAATAGAACCTTCACATAGTTACAATGTCTCTGAAGACATACCATGTAGATTCCCTTCAACTCCTCAATTAACTGTCTCAGCTAGCCTCACGGCCTTCACAAGTTCACATCTTTCCTAATCTAAGAGTCTAAGTGTTCATGGTTACAACAATATGAAAAACCACTCAAACACTCTTAGCCTCTCTCTCTAATCGCTCATATCATAATATCTGACTGCACACAAGATTACATATAATCTCTTACAGTGTGCCAACCTGTTCTTCCTATTCCAGCATTCAACTGTCATTAGGGTAATAAATTATTCTTCTTGCAAGCAACCATCACTTTTTGATAACATGCACCACCCTTATAGCTACATTGAGCCACACAACATTAAATTGGCTTTAGATGCGTCCATCAATCTTCATTCAATAATGCAGCCCAATCATAATCAAGAAATAAAGCTTTCGGCCAATCAGATTCTTAAAGATCTTGCCATGTGTCACCTCCTTATTTGTTTGCTGCTTTGACTCTGAGTCAAGCTTGATCAAACTCAGTTGGCTGAGCTTTGAGCTCTCCATGGTCTTCAATCGCACTATTCCTTGCGGTATGGTGGTGAGCTCACCCAAGCTCACCCTTGCCTTCCCCATGCTACCACATCCCTATCTGAGTTGCCTCTCGGTATGGTGGTAACTGCCAACCCAGACCAACACCGTCAATTGCACTACCATGGATTAGAGAAAAGGAATTTGTGGTAAAGCAGTAAGTACCACCGCTAAACACCACGGTTTCACCGTGCTACTGCACTTCGACCGCCATACCGCCAGACCTCCGCGGTATGGTGGTAGCCGCCATCCTTGATTGCCATGGCTTACCACGCTACCACGACATGGCCAAAAATCCATCATGGTAGAGTGGTAAGTGGTCATCACTTAACCACCAACTGTTCACCGTAGTCCCCGTGGCTTCCTTGAGTACCACCTGCGGTAAGGCAGTAACCATCACCAGATCGCTGCCCTCCAACCGCTAGCTGCTTATCGTGCCCACCACAACTTAGAGAATAAGCCCTGCAGTAGGGTGGTAACTGCTGAACTGGACCGTCACTGCTACCGCGCCACCATGCCACCAACTAGCAACCTTCATGGTTAGGTGATAAGGCCTTCCCTCTGCCATCGCACCACCAACCATGCTACCGTGCCACCACCGAGCAACCCTAGCGGTATGGTGGTAAGGGAACACTTCGCCAACCTACCACTCACCGCACTACCATGCCACCACTGAGCAACCCCAATGGTATGGCGGTAAGGGAACATTTCACCAACCCACCCTTCACCACACTACCGTGCCACTAGGGTAAGCCTGCAGCGGTATGGCGGTAAAGGCTAGAAACATGGAGAAAATGCCAAGGCTTCAAGGGATTTCAAGCTACAAAGTTGAGGCAGATTTCCCAACACCTTACATATAGCATTGTTAGGATTTTGAATCTTTGGAAGATCTCTCACAACTTGAATTGAACTGATCCTCACTAGGCTGTCAAAATTGATGTGACACATTCTTCTATGCCATAGCAAACTTTAATTAATTTGAGTCATAAAGCACATACGATTAGCACCCTTGAGCTAATAAACATTTCTATCTGTTCTTCCTACAACAACCAGAGTTTTGGAGCCTTTCCTTATTTCACAACCATCATCTTGAAACACAAGGTTATATCCTTTGATATACATCTATCCTACACTCAAAAGGTTATGTTAGAGACCCTTAACATAAAGAACATCATATGTATTATGCTTTCCATCAAAACTAATTGAACCTTTTCCACATATCTTAGTAGATGTATCATCACCAAACTTAACATGACCTCCTTCAAATTTCTCAAGTTTAACAAACTTACTCTTATCACCAGTCATGTGATTTGAGCATCCATTGTCAATGATCCATTGATTATTCTCTTCTCTAGCATGAAAATTAGTCAACATTGATCCTTTAATATTATGACCTATTTTCAGAGCATTTTCCTTCATACATCTCTTAGAGTTAACAAAATTAGCTCCATCATTTAGAGCCATGAACAAGCATTCATTATCCTCATCATTAGATATATTGGTATCTTCTTTAACATAATAACTTATCTTAAATGATTTACCTTTGTTCTCCTTAATTATATGTAAATATTTTGAAGCTTTGATAGGACATCTTGAAGCATAATGATCAATCTTTCCACAATTGAAAAATTTGAAAGGTAACTTACTTCTATATTTTCTAGTGCCCCTTTTCAATCTCCTCACAAAGTTTTCTTCTACATCATCAACATCATTTGGGTTTCATCATTCTTTTTAGCTTTTCCAACTTTAAAAGCAATCTAATTCTTTGAATCACTTAGACCAAACTCTCTCAATTCAAAAGTAGTTAGAGCACCAAATAATTGATCTCTACAATACACATTTAAATATTGAACTTCTTAAATATAAGAGACTTTATGACTAGAAGACTTAGGTAGAGTTCTCAATACCTTCTTTACCACCTCATCTTCAAGTTTTCCACCAAGACCTATGATGAAATTAAAAAATTCATCCCCTTTAGGCATGTAGCTTGTAATATCTTCATCCTTTGATGTTCGTAGGGTTTCAAATTTGATCTTTAGATTATGCATCTTAGCTTGTTTGAACTTATCATCTCCTTCATAGATACTTTCCATCTTCTAGATTTCACCAGAATATTTAAGATTCATAACTTTCACAAGTTCGTTATTAGAAAGACCACTCAAAAGAGCATATCTTACTTTTCCATTGTTATCATAGGCCTTGATCTCATCATCAGTGCTCAGACCATTTGCAGGAATAGTATATCCAGATTCAACAAACTTCCAAACTCCAAACACTAGAGAAACAAGGAATTTTTCCATCCTGGTCTTACAGAATACATAATTTGACCCATCAAACAAAGGAGCCTCCTTCTTGTGTGCCATCCCAGATATACGTCAAGTGATTAAGCTTTCTTCCAAGAAACCTTTCTTTGATACCAATTTTTAAATGCACAAGACAATTGAGAGGGGGGATGAATCAGTTGTTCATTAAAACATCAAACCCTCATTAATATTTGGATCCACATTAACCTTATTAGCCTTGAATCTATTAGAGTGATTTAACTTGTAAGAAAATAACAAAAACTAAAAACAGAATGACACCATACACAATAGAATACTAGATTTATGTAGAAAACCTAAGAAGGGAAAAACCATGGTGAGGATTAGCTCACAATATAGAGTAATTGCAACATTGAATACAATAGGCTCACTATTGGAGGGCTCACTACCCAAAAAAAAAGAAAGGATGACTACCAATGGCTCACTGACATATTAAATAAAAGAAGAAAGAAGATTTTTATAATGAGAAATATATCACAGAGCAACAGAAAAATTCCACCACTAAACCACCAGTACATACACACTCTCTCTGAAGAATGTAGACACCTCCTTCTCATTGCTTCCAGTAGTATTAGGTGTTAAAGCTCACACTGCACTTCACACTTTCACACTTCACATCATAATTCACATCACGCACTTCACGCATTCATCCTCCATCAACTCAACACACATATATACCCATCACAACCTTGAAAACAATTCACAAGGTCAGCTATGGACCTCAACCCTACAAATTAAAATTAGTTCAACACTAAGCATTCATGTGGTGGAGAGGAATGAAATAAAACCACATCACACCTTAAATCAGACCTAAATCCACTCATACATGCGACACTATGCTTCCACAAACACCGAGGCATATCCACAATTAGTGTAAACACCCAAGGTTGGTTGAACTTGTGTAAACACCATTAAACTTTTGAGTACAAACTTCATCAAATCCAAAGATGACTCGCGGACCATAGAAAACACTTAGAAACAACCTAAAATATTCCATAAACACCTTGAAATACAAAAAAATCGTTAGAAACAACTTTCACCTGAAGAACACACTCATCCTATACACCCAACTATCCTTCTACATATCATAACTCAAGAATCCAACTTTGTGGAACATCAAAATTTGAACAAATCAGGTTGAAGATAGATATGGGTAATTTAAGCACACCCTCAGATCCACAAGACTAGAAACCAAATTGCAAAGAAATGCAAAGAAAAGCCATCTCTCCCAAACAACACTGCTTTCATAATTCACACACTGGTGAACACAATTTTTTTTGCGTAATGAACTAGAACAAGAAATTTTGGATATAACAGCTTTGATAAACATATCTGAACCATATAAGTAGATCTCCAATAAGGAACAAATGCGGAGAAAAAACCAGAACACTACTTTACTACACTAAACACTCTTTACCACACTACCTCCTCTTTTATTCAAATTTTCTCAAAAGCACTTGGAAACCAAGCACCACAAACACATTCTCATTATTTGCAACACTTTCTCATCACCACCAAACCAACTGCAATACAAAAACTCAAGCACACAAACGTTTATCAAGGAACCACTAGAGGTTGACACGAGTGAGACTAATAATGACAACATAATGCAATAAGTCAAAGAAACTCCATAGGTTGACATCAATGCAACAAAATATACCTATTGAAATCAATGACAAACTACATAGAATTTGAATACAAACTAGTGATTGATGAATATTATTGTGTTTTTCTATGCAAAACCTTTAATATATGTGTTATTTTAGTATCTATAGGAAAAATATATATTTTACACAGGTTGTAAGTTTTGTAGTGGATGTGAAACATAGTCGTTAGTCTTTTCCTTCAAAGTTGCAGCACATTCAACCTTTTTATAAAATACTAATGTATTGGTGTACACAAAAACATTTTGAATTGTATAAAAGCTAGCTAGTTATTAAAAAATAGTGTGTCTAAAATAGCAATAAGAATCTCAAAACATTTTGGTGCATCACCTTTTTAGATTTTAGGTTTCATTACAAGTCATTTCCTTCCTCTTTTTCTCAATATATAACAATAGTAGTTTAGTTCAAATTTATGTGATTACAAAAAGAGAACTAACCCTCTCTAGAGATTCATTCCAAGATATGGGAAACCCACAAGCCCCTAGAATGTTTCCATGTTTCATTAGATTGTTGAGCTAAGCACTTAGCAAGGGTGCAAATCTATTTGGAAATAGTTTTTGGCATGCTCGATGGGACTGAAAGTTAGTTTTCAGTTCAATACAATATTTCATTTTTTTGTTATTATGGTATGTACAATAGTATTTCCATCCTTTAAGAGGTTTTATAATACATACCTGGTGACTATGGAGCTTTGGTTTTTGAAGAATCACCGCATAACTTGAATGAGAAGGATATAAACTAGGGGAATTTCAAATCATTTTTCTTAATTGTAACTTTATCCACCTAGAAGAAGAGTTAGAAAAACTAAGAAGAAATAAATTCCAATAGTAAGGACACTCTTCACACCTCCTCTTGGTAGAATTTTCTCACACAATTTTATAAATAAGCCACCATTGGTTCCTATGGCTACACTTAGGAGTCACGATTTTGTTCTATTCAATCAAGTTGGTCCACTCAACTTGCAACAACATGATGAAATTCTTGTGGAAGCCCTAAAAATTATCCCATTTGATATTGGTGAAGACCAAACTACACCTAATGAGCACATAAAAGATGTGGCTACAATTTGTTTAGTCCATCATATCACTAAAGAAAATGTTGCGGTTAGATTACTATAGCATCTTTGAAAGGAAAGACTTTATAATGATTCAGAGGACTAGGAGTGAACAAAATCAACACTTGGGACTAGTTGGATGAGTTATTATGTGAGAAATTTAAAGATAAATTTGACCATTTGTCATTAGTTGAGTAGTTGACCACAATCAAGAGGACTCCTTACGAGTACATGACTAATTTCAACAACATTTTTCAACGGGCTTGGAATAGAATCCCATAAATGGTAAGACCATCTCCTAAACATGCATTCTTATATTATTTGAGAGCTCTAAATAGTTATTTTTTGGTCATGATACAATCTATGGGTGTGGGGACACTTCCAAACACTTTTCACATAGCAATAAGGGAAGAAAATAGCCTCATTCAAGTTAGTAAATTCTCCCCAAGACCTCCTATGCCTTTCTTCTCTAAAGTGTGGCCACCTATCCCTTTGCAAGTGCCTCCCATTGCTACTATCCTAGTCTCTAATAGATAAATTCTTACACCTGACATAATTTCCCCAACACAATCCCTTGAGATATAGGAGATAAAGGGTCTTTTCCAAACCTTTGGAAATGAATTGTTTTACTTAAAGAAGCAACAAAGTCAAAATTATAGACCATATTGGGCTTCTTTTCAACCTTCACACTAAAAAATCAACCAAATAGGCTTCCATACCATGCAAACAATAAAGGAAAAAGGTAGGTCATTAATACATATCATTCCAAGCCTATAATCGTAATGCTTCAAGTACTTCAAAGGAGTTGGTTTTAGTTCAAAACAACTTGGCATATGACTTGGAATGGTGCTTCACATGCAATCGACCACATAACTAGGCTACATGTTCAAGTGGGGTAATTAACCAAGATCTAAAGGGTGTAAAATAACATAAGTTTGCAACCAAATATGTCTCATGAAACACTTGCACAACAACAAGGAGATCAAAATGAGGCAACACTTCTGAATTGGCAAGGTGAGAAATTTTGTGGGGTAAATCAGACCTATCCTTTAGTTGCACCCAACACTAGAAACAAGAAAATATTTTTAGAAATGGGATATCAAAATAATAAGGTGCCTTTTCAAGCCTCACAAGTGAATCATGGGGCTATTGGTCCATCAAAATCCTCAAAAGCGAAAATTCTTCAAAAGAATCAACTTATTACAAACAAGGAGGAACCTAGGAATCAAGCCCAACCAACACTTGTTCAAGGTGAAAATGTTGTCCAAAAAAGTTAACCAAAGGTTAGTGTTGTCCAATTTAATATTCTTGTACATATGAAAAAATCTAGTGTCTTTATGTCTATGTGGGATTCACTAACTATTATAGGGAAAAAATACCTCCTCCAATTTGCTTTGCCTAATTTAAGTGCGTTAAATGAGTCATTCAAAGACCAACCAAAGGTAGTGCTCATAAATACACCTAAAACGAATGCTAGAAAAAAAATAAAGAGGTCAAACCATGCCCTTTTTATGTATCCTTGATTATTGGTGATCACTTGATCCATAATTACATGATAGACTTAGGTGCTAATAGTTATGTGATGCCTAAGAAAATTGTTGATAAGTTGGGCATAGAATACTAGCCATTAGAAAAAGGGGTAGTATAGTTGGATGGTACAACTGTGAACACAATTGGATTCTTCAAGGGATAGAGTCTTACCTTGCATGCATGGCCAAACTTCTCCATACCACAAGAAATTTATGTTATAGAGCTGCCACCATACTTTGCCTTATGCCTATCTAGGGACTTCAGTACAAAAATAGGTGGTTATCTATCTTTAGATTGGTATAACATGTTATTTAGAACATGATATGGTACCAAAGTGACCATAAAATCATAACCCATAGCTAAATACCACATTGAACCATATGTGCCAAATGTTGTTAATACTAACTACACTATTTTTACCATGATGAACAACTTATTGTCCAAGAACATAAAACTCAAGTGGATGGAATACCTGAATAATTATTAGATGAGTGGGAAGCTGATGATAATTAAGATAATTCAAATCAACAACTAGAGGAGGTGTTCTTGGGTGTGTATATGATGCACGATCAAGGTTCTATGATCCCTAATATTATAAAATAAAAAAGAACAACAATGTAATCAATAGTCTAATGAAGTACACCGATTATACTTTAATGGATCAAGAAGCAAATATGGTGTTGGTGGAGGTGCTATGTTTGTTTCTCCTTAAGGAGAGAGGTATTACTCAACATTTTATTTTTTTTAGTTGTACTAACAACATTATTGAGTATGAAGCTTTCATTCATGGCTTGGAATGGGGAAGAAAAATAGGGATTGGTTTTTTGCAAGTGTTTGGGGACAATGAATTGATTGTAAATAAGGTGAGAGGTATTCATGTAATGGGAAATGATTTACTCAAGTTATATAAGCATATTTTTGGGATATTATTGAAGAATTTGATGCCTTTAACCTATTTTCTATACTTAGAAATTAAAATAAACATGTTGCTAGGCTAGCTGCTATAGGTGTCGAGTATGAAATTTCAAAAGAAATCATAAATAGTAAGGTACAATAGTATATAAAGGTGGTTGTAAGTCCACCAATCCTTGATGATGATGTACATTGGAAATTATTTGATATAATACAAAAATTGTCAATTTTTTGATTGAAGAAGATGGGTTTGTAGTTGGTAACCAACAAAATTTGCAATAGTAGTTTGGTCATCATATTCTACAACTGAAGTCAAAAAAGTTGTCAAAGGCATTGGTGACCTTAGATTCCATTTTCAACATGGATAATCAAGTAAATAAATAAAAGGAAAACGTGCTAGTTAAAGAAGAACACTATGAGTCCATTGAGATTTTCAAAGATAAACTTCTCAAACTTAGCAAGGTATGTACCAAAGAGGAAAAGCATACTTCCATTTCACTTTGCCAAGAGTCTAATGAAATTTTTTCTTGGGAGTATCATGATTTAAAAGGATTTAACCCTAAATTAGCACAAGACATTATTGATTTGTAACCAAATGCAAAACCAATGAGAGAAAGAAAAAGGCCTTTGAAATCAAAGCTTGAACATCTCATGAAAAATGAACTAAGTAATTTGATAGAAGGTAGTATTATTTTCCCTATTAAACACACATCGTGGGTCTCTAACTTAGTACCTATGAGAAAAATAATGGAGAAATCAAAATGTGTGTAGACTTTACAGACTTAAATAGAGCTTCACTTAAGGACCATTATCTATTGCTTTTTATGGAGAAAATATTACAGGTTGCATTAGGTTTAGAGAGGTTCTCTTTGCTGGATGGTTTTTTAGGTTATAAGAAAATCTTGGTGAAAGAAGAAGATTAGTTCAAAATATATTTTACCACAAAATGGGGTACTATGGAACATAAGAAAATATCTTTTGGATTGTCTAATGTTGGGGAAACTTTTCAAAGGGCCATGGATATGGATTTTCAAGGTCTCATGAACAAGATTGTTCTTTTGTACCTTGATGATATCACTATTTTTTCAAAATATGCAAAGAAACATTTCACTCATTTGAGGCAAATTTTTGATGGGTGTAGAGAGTATGGTGTATCCCTCAATCCAAATAAATGTATATTTGTTGTTCATGAAGGTAAGTTGCTTGTCTATGTAGTGTCCAAATATGGTATTACAATTGATCTTGAAGGGTGAGTGATATATTAGCTTTGCCTTTACCAACTCACAAAAAGGGTTTGAAAAGTTTCATAAGAAGGATCAATTTTATTAGAAAGTTTATACTAGACATTGCTGGTGTTTTAAAGCCACTAACATCCATGTTATGAAAGATATAGTTTTCAAATAGACAAAGGAATTAAAAAGAAGCTTTAGCAGTAGCAGTTACCCACTTAAACCCTAATTTTTCTAAATATTTTACCTTGTGTAATTATAGAAATATTGACACTACCTCAGTTATGTTAGTGCACAAAAATGATGATGATTTGGTGCAGCCAATAGAATTCTTTAGCAAAGGCTTGGAAGAGTATGAGAAAATGTATACTTTTGTTAAAAAAAATGTTCTTGTTATTAGGATCCTAAATAAATTTAGGCATTTGATCTCAAACAATATATTTTCCTTAATGGTTGCTCATCCTAGTGTTAAGGAATTTCTTTTCAACAAGGATTTAAATGAAAAGAGGGCATGTTGGATTACCATGGCTATGAAGTATGATGTAAAAATCAAGGTAACAAAGTTGGTAAGAGGAAAAGGCTTATATGAATAGATAGTTGGTGATGTAGAATATAACAAAGAATAAATTAAGGAAGAAGTACTAACCATTCAAGAAGACTCCCAAACAACTACACACACTTCTCCTCTAAGTTGGGTACAAGACATGACTCATTTCTGCCAAACAAGTGAATTCCTACAAGGAATGGATAGAGCTAAGAGAAGGTACTTTAGGTTGCAATATATCCCATATGTACTCTTGAATGAAATAATTTTAAAGAAGGATTTCAATGGTGTGTTACTTAGATGTATTGATGTTGACCAAATTGACAAATTTTACAATAATTTGAAGATGGAGTAGTTGGTGGATACTTCACACCTAGAGAAACAACACTAAAGATAACGAGAGCAAGTTATTATTGACCTAGTTTATTTAAATATACAAATGCATGGATAAGGAAATGAACCTAATTTATTTAAACATTCACATACATGGGTAAGGAAATGTAAAAAATGTGTCTTTTTCTCAGGTAAAGAAAAGTTAGCAATACTGCCCTTGCAACCTATTCAAGGTTGAACAACGCTTCATGAAGTGGGGTATTGTAATGCTAATTTTCTCAAGTATAAAATTGGATAATTTTAATATATATTTGATAGCATATTTATTGGTGTTATTAATTAATTTTAAATATTATAAATTATTTCTATAAATTAGATACAAATGCACAAAAAATGCTAATTAATCAATGTTGGACACCGAAAATTGGTCTAGGCCTGCGAGTACACATTCGACATAATTTTCTATAGTCCGTGGTCTTGATTAAATAATGTTAATTATTTAATTAAACTTTCCAACACATATTTCATCTATTAATTAAATACCCCTTTTTAATTAATTCATTAATTCATTTAACCCCCTTTATCATACTTTTCCAACTATAATTAAATATCTTTATTTAATTATTCATTTAACCCCCTTTTCAACTATAATTAAATATTTATTATTTAATTATTCATTTAATCCTTTTCAACAATCAAATTAAATAAATTATCTTTATTTATTTAATTAAATCTTTCATTTTCAAATGTTGAATTAAATTAACATTTAATTCATATATTTAATTATTTATGTCACATTCTTCTATCAGTTATCTAAGTCATTCACTCACCTTCTGACTCGAGATCTATTTTTAGTTCTCCAGTTATCTCCGAATTCAACACCAGTTTATCTCTGCGAGAGAACTCTCCATCATAACTAGTCGATTAACTAGTTCTAACTCCTGTAGGCATTTGAATGCATTGTTCTTCGAGTTCTAACTTTGTCTTTTGCATACAAATTCTATTTCTTCTATTTTTGAAGATTAAGATATTGAACTTGAGTTCTAACTCACGTTCTAACTTAGTCTCTATCTGCAGTCTTTTTGACTCTTGTTCTAACTCATGTTCTGACTCATGTTCTAACTCAAATCGCATGACATTCATCAATCTCATCCGTCGATCTCTCTTTGAATCTAAGCAGATTGTTCGAAAACCGAAAATCTATAAAATGGCCTGTCATTATCATTATTCCTCCTTCCGAAATCATTATACACTTTTGAGAAGAAAAAATCTTTGATATTTTGCTTAAACATTCAACACAGTTATACTTGCATTCAAACACTGAAATCTGAGGGCAAGAATACTAAAAAGGCAAAATGGAGAAGAGCAACAGAGATAATTCGAAAGGGTGAATGCATATTTGGTGAGATCAATTCAATTTGTTTAGCTTTTATTATGTTTTCAATTTTGTTCTTTATTGTTTGATTTTAGATTAGTTTTGATTTAGATTAGGATTAACAATTGTTCATTCTAGTTGCAGATCTTATCCACAGATTTATTCTAATGTTACATTTGGTGAACCCGACGTGAACACGCTTCAAAATTCATCTTTCCGTTTTTCCGTTTTTTTTTTGCAGGTTTTTCATATGGCGCATCGCATCTGCCAAAAATAGCGACGCAACTGTCATTACGATCTGCATCTGCCTATTAACAAATTACTGGAATGCATCCGCAAAGTCCTGAACCACATCTGCCTATTAACATTGAACCACATCTGTGGCTCCAAAAGCCGCATTTGGCTGGTAAATTTTTTCCATCTTTTTTATTGAAATATGTACATCCGCGTTTTCTTTTATCATTTTATGGGTGTTTTCGTTGTTTTTTGCTAATGTTTGTTTCAACTGTGTTTAGAGGGAATAACGTAGTGTTTGTAGGATGAAGCATAGAAGACAATTAAAAAAAAACCAAAGACACTATTTTCTACAGGACGAAAGCCGAAGACAACAAACATCAATTACTAATCACTGTGCATGTAGGACCTAATACCAAATAGTTATTTTTTGTTTTGTTCACATGCTTTTTGTTTGGTAGTGTAAATAATCTTGTTTGGGCTTAATACATTAACCAATGTTTTTTGTGCCTGCTTTGTTAGTTTAGAACCTTACGATTTAGTAATCGAAGTATCCTCTCCCCTTGCACATTTGAGTGATCCTGGGTGCAAGAGAAACGGTTACTAACTCTAGAACTTGGGCCTGTCTTGGTGGAAAAAAGTACTCACCCCAAGATGACTCAGACCGATAGCACGCTAAAGCCAAGCGACTTCCAACTGGTATATAAAAGAGGATTCTTGGAGAAACCCTAGAATCACTCGCACTAGTCTGACGAGATGGACATAAATGGACTCTTGTCGATGTTGGATAGTGTCCAATGAATGGAATGCCCTTATTAAACACCTTGTTGTAGAGTTACCAAAAACCCATGTATTTACTGGCGCAACAGGTGCAAACCTGTGAAGCCGTCTTACAAATTTATGGTTCTTGTGTTGAGGTGACATGTATGCCATGGGAGTTTCATGGGTATAGTAGCTTGGCTGCCCCGTATAAGTGAGTGCCATGGAGGGGAGCCAGTGGGGTCAAGCTACTAGTCATCCGCCTTGAATGTGCATAGCAGGATTTGTCCAAGTAAGAATTCAGCAAGTACTGTCCATCATAGCCTAGGTTGTAAATGTTTTTGAGTCTTAACAAGTCCTACCATCACAAAACTAAAAATACACCATTTGTTGTGTTTGCAGTTTGCTGTATTCATCAAAATCTTGGTCAAAATAAAGTCAGTCAAAACAAACTTTTGGGAAATTTTCAATTGTCAAAAATTGAGTCGCATCTGTCAATTTTAACACCACATTTGTCCTAGAGAGTTGCATTTGTTAAGGGAAATGTCGCATGTGTCTGTTAGAATTTTCATTTTTCATAGTCTGGATATTACGAACCGCAATTGTCACATTCTGAGTCGCATGTGTTCATGCAAAATGCATCTATCAATTTTCGAGCCGCAAGTGTCTGTCAGAAAAGTTAGGTTTACAAATTCCAGAATTAGAACCGCATGTGCATGGTAAATTGCATTCGTCATAGGAAAAACTGAAACTATTAGAAACACTGCATGCATTGTCAAAAACTGCATCTGTCAAATTCTAAACTGCAACTGTTAGGTGAACCGCATCTGCCTGTCAAGGAAAAACTTGGAAAACCACAAATTGATTTCGAAATGTCACTGTCATTTTTCACCTCTGTTTCTTAAAGATCAACCTTGGACAGAAACTAGGAAACTTTGCTTAAAAACCTTGCATTCATTAGGTGTCATATATGTCTTAGTCACAATCCACGTCTTGGTCATAGTCATCCTAAGTTGCATGCATATAGAAACTTCCTAGAAAATTGTATATCACATAATAGGTAAGTTTCCTCGTCATTGGATATGTTCATGTTCCGATTTGTCACAATCATTGAACCTGGTCACTTTAGTCATATTTAGTGGATCTTTTAAGCTCAACAGTCTAGTTTGGAAAATTCACCTTGTCAACTGTCCTTGTCCTACAATTAGGTTCCTTGGTCAAATCAAATCCTTGCATGTATTTACTCCATAGGAGGTAGGTTATACCCATTTTTTAGAATCATTTACCATCATAGTCTACACGAGATTTTGCATATTTTCCGTCCTACCATACATCATTTTAGAAATCATTTTAGCAACATCCTTATTGTCAAAAATCCAAAAAAACATAGAAATAGGACATATCACTTTTTAGGCATAGTCTGCATTACCCCATTTTGAGTCACTTTTCATGGTCGAAACAAGGTCTCAAAAGAAACAAAAAGAAATGTTAGATCCCAATGAATTTGTCAATCCTTTCGAAACTCAACCACCAAGGAAAGAGAAACCATAGAAACCTTTGCTTGAAAGACATGTCATAAGAGACGCAAATGTGCGAGTCTTTATTGAAGACATAGAGGCTGCAGTCCAAGATCTTGAGTTTGCATCCTTTATGGATGAGTGTTTGGCAAATGATCCCCAATGATATCTAGCAAAGTTGCTAGTAGAAGGTTCCACACTACCACCAGGATTTGATGTTCACACTTTGAAAACTGCATCTACCCAACCAACACAAACAGTGACGTCAAGTGTGTCTATTCCCCAAATCACCGTAGCAATACCAACTGGCATACCAACTCAAACATCGTCAATTGTAAACACCACCCCTTTCAACATAACACAAGGTTTACAATTTATTGCGGGAGCAACTTCATCCAACCCATTTGGCACCAACACGACTGGTAAGAGATCCAAAGCAGGTACGAATATTCGTATACCAAATTAGACCAATCAAACGGGGAATATTCCTATACCAAATCAGACCATTCAGACAGGATATATTCCTATACCAAATCAGACCATTCAAACAAGATATATTCCCTCGCCAAATCACAACCCGTCACAGAAAATGGCATATCAGAACACCTACATTGATCCAAACAACGCCAACAACATGTCCTTGATGCAAGTAGATGTCCTCCAAAACCAAATTCAAAATATTCAACAACAGATGGACAACATGTCTATGTCAGGCAAATGAACTATCTCAGCACAAGACCTATGTCCATGTCCATTCGACAAAGTGCTTTATATGACACCTTTCCCCCATGGATACATTATACTGATTTTGCCTAAGTATAATGGGAGAAAGAATCCTTTGGAACACATTAGAGAATTCTCAACGGCATGCATGGACATATCATATGACCCCACTTACTCGATGAGACTATTTCCACGAACCCTTATAGGGATAGGACTGGAATGGTTTTCTAAATTACCATATGGTATACGATCTTGGGGGGAATTAGCTGAGAAGTTTGTCAAACACTTTGCCTTTAACATAGACAATGAAGTAACAATAGCAACCTTGTGCCACACAACACAAGAAGATGGTGAAACTTTCACCACTTTCTTCTAGAGATGGAGAAGTCTAGCTAGAAGATGTCCATTTGAGATACTCGAAAAACAAAAGGTCACAATATTCTTTGAAAACATCAATCCAAAACTCAAAAGTGACTTAAGGGTACATTGTTGTACTTCATTCCTAGACTTGGTACAAAAGGGCATCATCCTTGAAAAAGGCCTTATTGATAAAGGAGAAATAAAAGTACTAGGTAGGAACCCAGTTGTCCAAAATCAAAACGCATCAAATGATAGAAAGCCATTCTAGTCTAGAAACAAAAATGTTACAAATGACGACATTGTCGATGCTAAGACCATACATCCAGGACCTGTTATCACACTTAGAGGTTACAACCCCAATCAAGACATGATGGATAGTCTAGATCAATCAGCTAACTATGTCCAAAATTCACAACAACAACGACCTCAAGGAATATTTCCTACACGTGAATTTACCCCTTTGGGGCAACCGATCGAGACAATTTTCAAAGAGTTGATTAAACATAATCTCATTAAACCTTTGGAACCAAGAGATTATGATCCTGGACAGTTTAAACCATCATGGTGGGATGACAAAGCCTATTGTGACTATCATCAAACAAAAGGACACCACCTACAAACATGTTGACAACTCAAGAAAATTATACAAGATTGTTGAAAATGGAACCATAGAGGTCGGTGGGAAAAAAAATACCAAGAACAATGATCATAAGGTCTTCATAGACCCCTTACATGACCACACGAAAGGAAAAGCCTCTGGTTCAGGACCCAAGAATGATCCATCAACCAATTATGCCAACACCAAGTATGACTATGGAAAAGGCAAGACCATATATAGCCTCCGAGCTGTAAATGAACATGTCAATACCATCATCATTAAGAAGCATCTGGAATGTAATGTAAACACACACAAAACTAAGACTACTATTCCAGGTCCTTCTTCTGAGCCACCTACACAAGCTTCCAAGTTCAAGTACAATATCCTTGATCAATTGAGTGAAACCCCCGCACAATTATCTATCTTGGAACTATTGACTTTATCACCTGAGCATCGAGCCATTCTCGACAAAGCTTTGCAGAACACGACTGTTCCTACAAACTTAGATGTCAATCATTTCAAAGAAATGGTGGGATATTTAACCAACTCACATCATGCCACATTTTCCCAACAAGATTACTTAACTAAAAAGTCTGATCATAATGACCCATTACATCTTGAGGTCCTAGTCCATCAAACCAGAGTCAGATGAGTCTTGGTAGACGGAGGAGCAGGTTTGAACCTATGTACCCTAAAATTGGTTAAAGCATTAGGATTCTCAGAAGACTGCGAAGATACTTCTAAGAGTATAGTTATCAAGGCTTACAATGACGAGGAAAGGTCATCCAAAGGAGTTGTCACACTCCCTATCAGAATTGGCCCAACAATTATGAACACCACCTTCCAAGTCTTGGATCTCACCCTTCCATACAACTTGTTGTTAGGTAGACCATGGATACACGCAATGAAAGCTGTACCTTCAACATAGCACCAATGTCTCAAATTCCCTTATAATGGCACTGAGATCACTATTGATGGTGATCCAGACCCTTTTTAGTATTGTACAAGCCTAAGGGAAATTCCACAATGACATGTACCAGTTAACCAAGATGCTTCATCATCCACTTTATCCCTATACGTTGACCCATTACGTCTTGCCAAATCCATTTCATTCAAACCACCATCATCCACTCCTAAGGTCAAGATCCAAGACAAGGGCTGTGGAGAATATTACATGAAGGCATCATACTATGTCAGTCAACTGGTTCCACTTAAGCATATGGCTTACCTATGGCAGATAGAAGACAGTCAGTAGTCATATTCCGTGTTCCCCCTACAATGACATTAATCAAATGGGGAGAGTTGAGTGAAGAAATTGTGGATCAAGGTGATATTACCTCTTGGTTGTATCGAGAAGACAATGAATACCCCTCACCGTCTATTCAAATAGCTAAGGACCAATATGGAAAAGGCTTTAAGATAATGCAAAACGAAGGATATGATGGGCACAGTGGGTTAGGACTACATCAAAATGGAAGGACAAAACCAATTACTGTCTCACCACAATCAAAATACCTAGGGCTAGGGTGTCAACCACTTAGAATTGGGTTTCCTAGTACTTCATCACTATTTCAAGAGGAAGTGAGTGCTTGCACAGACATTGAGATATCTCATGAACCCTTTCCCCCAGTTTACGATAAACCCCCGGTGTATGATGAATCCCCTGACTCAAGTGACTGTGAATGGGATTCCCTTTCCTCTACCAGTACCATGAGTATAGAGGCTCTATTTGGAGAATTGGACCTAAAGATAAAACCTGTACCAAAACCATCTAGTCCCTGTCATAGGAAAAACTTGTCCAAACAAGAATGACATGAGAACTATTATTGGGAAACCCTTGATCATGCATCTTGGGCACCTGGCAAACCATCTTCTGATGACTCAACCCTTACAATAGTCCCACATTAGAGTTTACCTGCCCATAGGCAAAAGAATAAGGAGTTAGTCCAAAACTTATGTGATCATGTCAACCACTCTCTATTCACCTTGTCAGCTGCTTCCACCTTTAAAAACTCTGATGATGATATGCCTCTCATATATCCTGAACTTATTGACTGGGATCAACAAGGTACACCTATCATAGATACATTCGAGAACGATGAAGCAATTGCTAAGTTCATGGGACTTAGAGAAGGCATACAACAAGGGGATCATAAAGCTGGTTTTGCCATAGACTTGGATGACAAAGCATATGTTGGGGAGTCTATTTACACCTCTAGTCACAAAAGTGAGAATAAAAAGAAAAATGATGAGTCCCTAGGTGAAAACCAGAAGGCACCTTTGGATGAAGAAATAGTCAAAATAAAGGATGTATCCGAGGGCGAAAACCTCCCAGAGGCACCCAAGGATAGAGGTTTAAATATTCTCATTGTGGAACAGGAAAAGTCACCGATGTTAGTAGAAGAATATGTGGAAGTCAACATAGGTACAAAAGAGAATCCTCAGATGGTATATTTTGCCGCTTCTTTAACAGAGACAAAAAAACCTGAGTTTAAGGACTTCTTCCAAAAAAGATAGATAAAATTTGCATGGTCGTACACTGACATGCTTGTGATTGATCCAGACCTAATATTGCACCATTTACCACTACAACCAGGTATTAAGCCAGTCAAATAGAAGTTAAGGAAAATGCATCCACAAATTGCTTTATTGGTCAAGACAGAACTTAAGAAACTCTTGGATGTAGGATTCATAAGGATGATAGAGTATGTCAATTGGATATCAAATCTTGTGCCCATGACTAAAGCAATTGGGGGCATCCGCATTTGCATAGACTTTAGGGACATCAACAAGGCATGCCCTAAAGATGATTTCCCTTTGCCGAACATAGACATGATAGTAGATCTTACAACAGGATATGAGATGCTATCCCTCATGGATGGTTTCTATGGATACAACCAAATTAAAATCGCCACTGAAGACCAACACAAGACAACTTTCACGTGTCCATGAGGCACATACTATTGGAATGTTATGCCTTTTGGGCTTAAGAATGCAAGAGCTACATATCAATGGGCAATGACTACAATTTTCCATGACTTTGTACATAATCTCATGGAAGATTATGTAGATGACATTATAGCTAAATCAGAGACAAGGGAACATCACTTAAAGGTTCTAGACAAGATATTCCAGAGGCTAGAGAATTACAATGTCAGACTAAATTCGAAGAAGTGTGTCTTTGGAGTGAAATCAGGGAAATTGTTAGGGTATATCATCTCTCGAAGAGGCATTGAAGTAGATCCAAAGAAGGTAAGAGCTATCATAGAAATTTCTCCTCTAGTCAGCATTGGTCAACTCTGAACACTACAGGGAAGATTACAGTCCATCAGGTGTTTCATAGTACAACCAGTGGATAAAATACACCCATTTCAACATCTACTCAAGAAAGGAGTACCATTTTTGTGGACACCTAAATGTCAGGAAGCATTCCAACAAATAAAGGACTATTTGCTAACTCCACCAGTCTTAACGCCACATACAGAGGGAAAACCGTTGATACTATACATTTCGGCAACTTAGTCAGCATCAGGAGCTCTTCTCGCACAACACGATGATCAAGGTCACGAGAGAGCAGTCTACTACATCAGTCGTACCTTAGTGGGATATGAATTGAATTACAACAACATAGAATGTGCCTGTCTTGCGGTAGTCTTTGCTACCCAAAAAATTTGGCACTATATGCTCAATCACCAAACAATGTTGGTTGCAAAGATTGACCCACTCAAATACCTCCTAAGTAAGACATCATTAATAGGCTGATTGGCTAAATGGGTTATGATACTTAGCGAGTATGATATTCAGTATGTCGAGAGGAAGGCTATAAAAGGACAGGTGATTGTAGATCAATTAGCCGATGCACCTATGAAGGCAGACCATCCCTTAGTGGTAGATTTTCTTGATGAATTTCTCTTCAACATTGACATTAAAACCGATTGGAACCTATACTTTGATGGGTCACATACAAATTGTGGTTCAGGTGCAGGTATCCTATTTGTTACACCTCAAGGTGATACGATTCCTAAATCATTCAGGATTTCTTTCCATTGTACAAACAATATAGCAGAGTATGAAGCCTTAGTGACAAGACTAAAAATGGTAGCTCAGTGGAAGATTAAGAGCCTACATGTTTCTGGCGACTCTCAACTGGTAATCTGGCAAGTAAATGATGATTATGAGACTAAGGATGAGAAACTTTCCCTCTACAAGCGTATGGCTGATAGTTTCAAGAAATATTTCAATGACATTACTTTTCAACAAATACCGCATATTCAGAATAGGGCTGCAGATGCTATGGAAACCGTGGGTTCCTTGTTGGATATTCTGAGTAACGTGCCTAAGTTTGAGTTTTTGGTTGAACAACTATTGGTCCCCACCTATGATGTCCCCGATACATCGATGGTGTGTACCATTGTTGGTCCTACGTCTCCTTGGTATAAAGAAATATTCGACTATCTAACCAACCAAACCTTACCTCTAGACTTTTCCAATAACCAATGCCAAACCTTCATCCAAAAGTCAGCTAAATACACCATCATCGGAGATACCTTGTATAGACACACCTTAGATAATGCCCTAATGATATGTCTCGATGCTGAAGAAGCACAAACAACTTTGCGAGCGGTGCACGAGGGTATATGTGGATCCCATTTGAGTGGTCCTACCTTAGCCCATAAGATTATGAGATCAGGGTATTATTGGCCTACAATGGAGAAAGACTCATACATCTTTGTCAAGAAATGTAGACAATGTCAGATACACAACGATTTGATAAGAGGACTAGCACATGAGCTTCATCCTATTACATCACCATGGCCTTTCTCCCAATGGGGACTTGACCTCATAGGTAAGATACACCCTCCATCATCCAACGGCCAAAAATTCATCATAACCACCACCATACTTCACCAAATGGATTGAAGCTATTCCCATGACCTACATCACCAACACACAAATATCCAAGTTTATCCTAAACTATATCATTTGTCAGTATGGTGTACCCCAATCCATAATTACAGATAATGGCCACCCATTCAAGAACCAAGAAGTACCCCATTTATGTGAAGAGTTCCACATCAAGCATCATTTTTCCACCCCATATTACCCACAAGGTAATGGCAAAGCCGAGGCATTGAATAAGACCATTGTTAGAATCCTTAAGAAGACTGTCAATGACGTTGGTCATGACTGGCACCTATAGCTTAATCCTGCCTTATGGGCTTACCATACAAGCATCTGTACTCCCACTGGCGCCACTCCATATTCCCTCATATTCGGGTCTGAAGCTATCTTACCTATTGAGGTTGAAATACCTTCTCTGAGGGTATCCTTGAAAGGTCACATTAACGATGAAGAATACCGTGTATCTAGGTTACAAGAGCTAGAATTACTAGATGAACGAAGACAGAAAGCACTAGATCATTTGCAAGCATATCAGAATCGTCTTCGTTGTAGGTACAATAGAAAGGTTCTCAATAGAAACTTTGACATTGGTGACCTGGTTTTAATGGAGAATCCTAAGAATCAAGCTTAATGAGAAAAACTAGGTAAGTTTGAACCTAACTGGTTAGGGCCTTATATTGTCATAGAAGCTTTTGGATCAGGAGCATACCAACTCTCTACTCCTAAAGGAGAGCCACTTTTGTCACTTATCAACAGTCTTCATCTAAAAAGGTTCTATGCGTAGCTTCTGAGAATTCGTGTCTTAATCTAGAAAATACAAAAAAATAGAAAAACAAAAAAATGGTTACCTTGATGAAAACCTGGCAAACAAGCGTCTTTGTAACACCAAAAAAATAGAAAATAAAAAAAATAAAAAAATTTAAAGAGAAATAATCCGTCCAATAGTGAAAACCGCTTTGGTGGCACTATGGATAAGTACCATGGTGAAAACTTGGCAAACAGGCGCCATGTGTAGTCAAACTCGCTCTTTCATCTACCATCATTCCAATTAGACTTTTTCCACCATCCCACATAATAAATGGTTGTCCTATCCATTGCTTGGAATGATTGACATCTAACGTCCCATGCCGTCACATTCCCCACTCCATCTCGCAAGTCTTATTCTCGACTGGGGGAAAATCCTTGTCCTGTTCCCTAAATGCCTTGTACATAATGTCACACCATTGAAAATGTCCTGAAAATCCAAAAACAATAGAAAACTTCAAAAATCCAAAAAAATCCAAAAAAAAAGTCAAAACATGTCAGAAAATACCAAAAACAGAGTCAAGTCAATCATGTTAAGTCAGTCGTAGTCATAGTCGAACTATATTGCCTCTACGACTTGGACGTAGGCAAGGCCATCAATTGATGTGCCCCCGAGGCATTAGGTCTATCAGTCTAGGTTTGTCATGTTTCACACACATTTAAATCATGACTCTTTGTACATTCAAAGTCATTGGTCGTGTCGAACTATGAGGTCTCTGCGTGTACAATGTAGGCAAGGCTAATCAATTGATGAGCTCTTGAGACCACACTAGGTCAGTCCAATAGGGTTCATTCACAATCAATATCACACACATTGCATATCATTCACTTAGATGCATGTCTTTATCCGCATTAGGTCATACTTTAGGGTATCATCTCATGTCATACACTGTCTACACACACACACTTTTAATAGTCAAGGAATCAAAACAAGTCATGCATCCATAAGGCAACATCTCAAAATTGTCATCAAGTCAATATCAACCAAATTTTCAAACAATCAACTTATGTCTTAAAGCAAGATATGCCTTTCTTTTCCATAGACATCATCAAATTGTCATAGTCTCATGTAGCTTGTCGTATCAATGTCATCAGGCTCCAATGTCTTATACGACACGTGTCTTTTTCTAAAATCAGGCTTTGTCATGCCTTATACAGATAGTCACCCAGTCGAAACCAGACTCAACGTCTTATTGCGGTATGTGTCATCCTTCACATTACACTATGTCAAACATCCAACAATCAAACAATCCCACAAGATCAAGTTTTGGCGAATACAATTATTTGGCTTTATGACTTTATATCTTACTTTGTCTTATCTTTTTATCGATTTGTGAATATGATCCTGATACTAGCTTTCTCAAGGATGTCCCTCGAAGGATTTAGAGAAGCAAGGATGTCTCAGGACTCTTTCTCTTTGGCTACTATTTGTCAACTATATTTTTAACATTGGTTTTTGAGTCATGTTACTAGTTTCCTCAACGATTTCCTATCAAGGATTTAGAGGAGCAATGACGTCTCATGACCTTTCTTTTATTTGTTTGTTGTCTGTGGTTTGTCTAGACGATAACGACTAGGGCATCTTGTCCTTAGTTTGCGTTACAACACTCCTTGTCTGCGACTGTCTGTTTTTCATAGATGGATGACTTTGTACACCATGGTCTATCTCATATCATGGTGTGTACTATCCATTTGTGTTAGTCCCGCCCAGTGATGATAAAATTGCAAGCATAGCATATTTGGCAAGATATTGAAGATCGCTTCTTTTCACATCAACTTTTTTTTTCAAAATTTTCTTACTAACATCTTATAATCATCCATTCTAACATTTCTATCATCCATACATTATGATAAATTCCTATGACACACAAACAAAAACATTAGGTCATCTGCATATGCATCCATTATATAAGTATTTCATATAGTTATATAAGCATTTCGTACATATAGAAAAATCATGACATAATAGGAATTCCATCATCATTAGATACAAAATAGAAACATTACATGCATTTCACCATCACATATAAATAACATCATATACATTCATTACATCCATTATCATAAGTAAATAAAGACATCCATAACATCATCATAAAATGCATAACTCATAACATGTAGAAATATCCATTAATAATGCATGTACATACATCATTTAGGAAACATAATCATGTAGAAATAATGCATCATCCATAAAATAGAATTCCATATCATATAGAAGCCGCCAAAATAATATATATATTGCTCAAAAATAGTGTGTCACAGTACAATGTCTGAATGTATCCATAAATAAAGTGAGCTCGCAGGCTCTTTGATCAAAATACAAATGTCTACTTGAATATATCGTTGTCATCGTGTCCCACTACCACTGCTATCACGTGGTGAAGGTGGTGGGAAAATCCTCGAAGGTGCTCTTTGTGAGGTGGAAGGCCTGTCATACAAACCTATCCTCGATGGTCCTACCACCCCCTCAGTACTCTATGTCCTCTGACCCCTGCTCTGTGAGCTCTGACTACGCACCTCTGAAAAGCTAGGAGCCCGTCTCTCTGTCGGCACCACTACCTCACATAAGTCCCTGTAATAGGTGGATCTCTCAACCAATCGTACTAACTCTCGTACCATGCCATTAGATGAGGACCCACTGCATAGGCGTCTGACCTCTATGAACTGCTACTCTATCTCATGTCTCTGAGCTATAGCCTGATCTCTCTCCATAAGAGCACTATCCCTCTTTAATCTCATAACATCAAGCTCTGATGTCATAAGTTTGAGTCTCTCCTCCAAAGCCTCCATGTCACCATCTCTAGGATAATCCTCCTCCCGTCACCCCTCCACTATCTGATCCTTGAGCTCTCTCTCTTGCTCCTCCATTGTTGCCTCCTCCTCAAGATCATCCTCAATATCATCCTCTCCATATCCTACCAACACACCCAAAGGGTCTATATCTAAATCCACATCTAAATCCTTTGCAACATCCTCCAATCCAACATCCACCTCTGGATGCTCCTCTACCACTACCTCCTCTGCAACATTCTCACCCCCAACCTATACATCTACTCCCCCTCCAATGTCTAACATCGGTATATCCTCTGCTACTGCCTCTCGGATAGGTGATAGTGCACCTACCTGACCTCCTCTCCATCCTCATCGACCACCTCTCCCATCACCATCTCTCCCTCCAACTCTCCCCACTCTAGCACCTCCACCTCTCTACCATCCTTGAGGTCCTGTGCCTCATCTCTCTATAGGTGCTGGCTGATCTGGATCCATATAAGGAACAGGTCGATGCTCTACCCACCATGTGTCATACGCCACTATCGTACCTGGGTTTGCTAATCCATCTCTCCACCCCCACTATACTGGCTGTAATGCCTATATCTATGCCTCAACAGTGGCTACTGGTATCATAGGTCACCAATACAAAACCTCTCTGGATGAACGAGCAAACTTTGCTCTACCCTGAGGCTCATCATGAACCTCGCCGAACTATCTCAGATCTCTGTCTGGCAAATGTCGCTCAATGATGTGAACACTAGAAAAAGTCCTCCCAATGAGATACTGTGTTTGTCTGTAGAATTTCAAATGTATATCCTCATCCACCCACTCCTCACAATCCATGTAAGGTCTCCATGTGAACTGATCAAGAATATCTAATGCATGTCTCCAATACCCTGTGTCTCCCACATGTGTCTGAGTAATCTGTCTTGTATATCAGAACACATATGGGTATCTCTCCTCTCTCTCTACTGTAATTGGAGGATGAAAGACAACTATCCTCTCCCAACCCCATACCATCAGCAGTGTAGTCCCACAGCTCAATGACTGTGCATCTCTGTAAGCGATGTCGTGAAGATGAAAGTATAACATCCCAAGTAGACATGGACCCCATGCATACCTCGTCTCACTCTATAACATGCCAACCAACATAGCCCCCCATCCCACTGGAAA